>JAVTVY010025182.1:0-102580 GCA_036873755.1 Hanleya hanleyi | reverse complement strand
AAATCTAGAGAGCTATGATGGAAATGCTCTGACAACTCGTATACTGGTTATTGGTGAGCTGTTTCGCTGTGACAACTCGTACATTGGAGATTGGTGAGCTGTATCGTCGTCAGATGTGAATGACGGCAATTAACACAAAAGACTAGTCTGAAAGGCCCGATGTCGACCCAGCATCAGCTTCCCACAAATGCCAACATATATCAAAGACCGAAAGGTCTGTACAGGGGGCGGGCCTCGGGGACGAAACGTCCACCAGCAGAATCTCGCCATATACAGGTAAAAATTACAACACATATAAGGGAAGTGGGAAGAGGTGCCGCCATACTGACTGCGTCATATGACTTCACAGAATAGTCTTGTGGTAAACCTATTCTAAAGCACATACCAAGAATCTAACGATTCGAGATATGTGTTGTATCTCAGGTACGCTTTTATTGTACCTGTTCATGTGGCAACTTGAATGATATGACCACACGGCCCCTAGCACCGGCATAAGAAAATTACAACACATATAAGGGAAGTGGAAAGAGGTGCCGACATACTGACTGCGTCATATGACTTCACAGAATAGTCTTCTGGTAAACCTATTCTAAGGTTGCAGTCTACAGAAGGGCCATGGCATCTGAAATTAAACAGTAGGCAGATTTATTTTATGCTAAACAGCAACCGTGTTATTAGAGAACCCCCATAGAACTATATATTTTCTGAAAGAGTAGGCTCTTGACATAAAGCCGAAACAGATGTAAGCCTTGTTGACGAAAATCAGGGTCCCCATAACCCATACTGAACTTGCTTCAAACTTCAGGAAAATCCTCTAAAATTGGTCCAAAATGGGTAATATTCCCCCTCCACCAAATAAAAAACTTGTTATTCAATTGTCCTGAAACTCACCGACAGTGTGCCCAGTCCAAGGACCAACAAAAATTGGCAAAGAAAATAGGGTGTCGACCACGCGGTTTTCAAGCTCCATTTTACACCGTAAAGTATGCCATGTGCTCGTAAGCTGAAAATGGCCCCAATTCACAGCCACCCTTTACACTTCCATCTGCATAGTGAGGCATGGGCCAATCCTACTGGCAAAATACCATGTACTGATTTGAAGCAAATCAACTAGTCAACTGAATGATATCACAAATATCAATAAACAAGAAGCCAACAAAAATTCTCATGGGGTCAAACCTGGTCGAATTTTAATTTCAAAGAATTTGAGGGGGACCAAAAATCCGCAACTGTGGACTGAGGCCTTTAAGTGAAGGGTACTTTTTGTGGATTTTTTTTATCTACTCTTTTCAATCTATGGGTCTGTACAAGTATAATGATATATGACACTCAATGGTTGAAAGTCATATTAAGATAAAACAGAGCCACAACTTTCCCCCTACCCCATTCATATTTTGACAGTTTTTGTGACGCCATTTTGTCAGGCTGGACCGCTATGACAAATTTGAATATATTTGACTGAAAAGTTTGCATTCAGTACTAATATTGTTTTCTATTATGTTGAACACAATTCAAAACAATGATATTCACACCCAACACAGGACTGGAAGCATGAAACCAGCACAGGAGCTTGGGCTAGAAGGGGGGGGAAGGGGTGGATAACTCTTAGCATGACAGGGGAATATCTGTTACATTGTGTATAGTATTGCCATCTCCAATGCTGGTTTTATGGGAGGGGGGTGGGGGGGGGGGGGTGTGGTAGGGCTGTTTAATGGTCCCAGATGAATTATTCTGTGACACTAAAACTTCTGGGAAATTCCTGGGACAATTGACACCCCCTACCCCTCCCGATAAAACACCAACATTGATGTTGGCAATTCTACACATCTTGTAACAGATATTTTCTGGCCATGCTAAGAGTTATCCCTTCCCCCCTTTCCGATCCATGCCCCTGTGCTGGTTCAATTATTTCAGTCCTGTGTTGGGTGTGAATAGCATTGTTTTGAATTGTGTTCAACTTGATAGTAAACAATAGTAGTTCTGGATGGGAAATTTCGAGTCAGATATGCAAATTTAATGTTACCTGAGAAAATGCCTGTTCTGTCATATAGGTTGCAGTCTACAGAAGGGCCATGGCATCTGAAATTAAACAGTAGGCAGATTTATTTTATGCTAAACAGCAACCGTGTTATTAGAGAACCCCCATAGTACTATATATTTTCTGAAAGAGTAGGCTCTTGACATAAAGCCGAAACAGATGTAAGCCTTGTTGACGAAAATCAGGGTCCCCATAACCCATACTGAACTTGCTTCAAACTTCAGGAAAATCCTCTAAAATTGGTCCAAAATGGGTAATATTCCCCTCCACCAAAGAAAAAACTTGTTATTCAATTGTCCTGAAACTCACCGACAGTGTGCCCAGTCCAAGGACCAACAAAAATTGGCAAAGAAAATAGGGTGTCGACCACGCGGTTTTCAAGCTCGATTTTACACCGTGAATTATGTCATGTGCTCGTAAGCTGAAAATGGCCCCAATTCACAGCCACACTTTCACACTCCCATCTGCATAGTGAGGCATGGGCCAATCCTACTGGCAAAATACCATGTACTGATTTGAAGCTAATCAACTAGTCAACTGAATGATATCACAAATATCAATAAACAAAAAGCCAACAAAAATTCTCATGGGGTCAAACCTGGTGGAATTTCAATTTCAAAGAATTTGAGGGGGACCAAAAATCCGCAACTGTGGACTGAGGCCTAAAGCTCATACCAAGAATCTAACGATTCGAGATATGTGTTGTATCTCAGGTACGCTATTATTGTACCTGTTCATGTGGCAACTTGAAGGATATGACCACACGGCCCCTAGCAACGGCATAAGCGGTATTAGATACAAATCTACAGAGCTATGACGCAAATGCTCTGACAACTCGTATACTGGTAATTGGTGAGCTGTTTCGCTCTGACAACTCGTACATTGGAGATTGGTGAGCTGTATCGTCGTCAGATGTAAATGACGGCAATTAACACGAAAGACTAGTCTGTAAGGCCCGATGTCGACCCAGCATCAACTTCCCACAAATGCCAACATATATCAAAGACCAAAAGGTCTGTACAGGGGGCGGGCCTCGGGGACGAAACGTCCACCAGCAGAATCTCGCCATATACAGGTAAAATTACAACACATATAAGGGAAGTGGGAAGAGGTGCCGACATACTGACTGCGTCATATGACTTCACAGAATAGTCTTATGGTAAACCTATTCTAAAGCACATACCAAGAATCTAACGATTCGTGATATGTGTTGTATCTCAGGGACGCTTTTATTGTACCTGTTCATGTGGCAACTTGAATGATATGACCACACGGCCCCTAGCACCGGCATAAGCGGTATTAGATACAAATCTAGAGGGCTATGATGGAAATGCTCTGACAACTCGTATACTGGTAATTGGTGAGCTGTTTCGCTGTGACAACTCGTACATTGGAGATTGGTGAGCTGTATCGTCGTCAGATGTAAATGACGGCAATTAACACAAAAGACTAGTCTGTAAGGCCCGATGTCGACCCAGCATCAACTTCCCACAAATGCCAACATATATCAAAGATCAAAAGGTATGCACAGGAGGCGGGCCTCGGGGACGAAACGTCCACCAGCAGAATCTCGCCATATACAGGTAAAAATTACAACACATATAAGGGAAGTGGGAAGAGGTGCCGACATACTGACTGCGTCATATGACTTCACAGAATAGTCTTCTGGTAAACCTATTCTAAAGCACATACCAAGAATCTAACGATTCGAGATATGTGTTGTATCTCAGGTACGCTTTTATTGTACCTGTTCATGTGGCAACTTGGATGATATGACCACACGGCCCCTAGCACCGGCATAAGCGGTATTAGATACAAATCTAGAGAGCTATGATGGAAATGCTCTGACAACTCGTATACTGGTTATTGGTGAGCTGTTTCGCTGTGACAACTCGTACATTGGAGATTGGTGAGCTGTATCGTCGTCAGATGTGAATGACGGCAATTAACACAAAAGACTAGTCTGTAAGGCCAGATGTCGACCCAGCATCAGCTTCCCACAAATGCCAACATATATCAAAGACCGAAAGGTCTGTACAGGGGGCGGGCCTCGGGGACGAAACGTCCACCAGCAGAATCTCGCCATATACAGGTAAAAATTACAACACATATAAGGGAAGTGGGAAGAGGTGCCGCCATACTGACTGCGTCATATGACGTCACAGAATAGTCTTCTGGTAAACCTATTCTAAAGCACATACCAAGAATCTAACGATTCGAGATATGTGTTGTATCTCAGGTACGCTTTTATTGTACCTGTTCATGTGGCAACTTGAATATGACCACACGGCCCCTAGCACCGGCATAAGAAAATTACAACACATATAAGGGAAGTGGAAAGAGGTGCCGACATACTGACTGCGTCATATGACTTCACAGAATAGTCTTCTGGTAAACCTATTCTAAAGCTCATACCAGGAATCTAACGATTCGAGATATGTGTTGTATCTCAGGTACGCTATTATTGTACCTGTTCATGTGGCAACTTGAATGATATGACCACACGGCCCCTAGCAACGGCATAAGCGGTATTAGATACAAATCTACAGATCTATGACGCAAATGCTCTGACAACTCGTATACTGGTAATTGGTGAGCTGTTTCGCTGTGACAACTCGTACATTGGAGATTGGTGAGCTGTATCGTCGTCAGATGTAAATGACGGCAATTAACACAAAAGACTAGTCTGTAAGGCCCGATGTCGACCCAGCATCAACTTCCCACAAATGCCAACATATATCAAAGACCAAAAGGTCTGTACAGGGGGCGGGCCTCGGGGACGAAACGTCCACCAGCAGGATCTCGCCATATACAGGTAAAAATTACAACACCTATAAGGGAAGTGGGAAGAGGTGTCGACATACTGACTGCCTCATATGACTTCACAGAATAGTCTTATGGTAAACCTATTCTAAAGCACATACCAAGAATCTAACGATTCGAGATATGTGTTGTATCTCAGGGACGATTTTATTGTACCTGTTCATGTGGCAACTTGAATGATATGACCACACGGCCCCTAGCACCGGCATAAGCGGTATTAGATACAAATCTAGAGGGCTATGATGGAAATACTCTGACAACTCGTATACTGGTAATTGGTGAGCTGTTTCGCTGTGACAACTCGTACATGGAGATTGGTGAGCTGTATCGTCGTCAGATGTAAATGACGGCAATTAACACAAAAGACTAGTCTGTAAGGCCCGAGGTCGACCCAGCATCAACTTCCCACAAATGCCAACATATATCAAAGACCAAAAGGTATGCACAGGAGGCGGGCCTCGGGGACGAAACGTCCACCAGCAGAATCTCGCCATATACAGGTAAGAATTACAACACATATAAGGGAAGTGGGAAGAGGTGCCGACATACTGACTGCGTCATATGACTTCACAGAATAGTCTTCTGGTAAACCTATTCTAAAGCACATACCAAGAATCTAACGATTCGAGATATGTGTTGTATCTCAGGTACGCTTTTATTGTACCTGTTCATGTGGCAACTTGAATGATATGACCACACGGCCCCTAGCACCGGCATAAGAAAATTACAACACATATAAGGGAAGTGGGAAGAGGTGCCGACATACTGACTGCGTCATATGACTTCACAGAATAGTCTTCTGGTAAACCTATTCTAAAGCATGTAGAAACCGATGCGCCAGAGACGCATTATCATCAGGTAAGAGTCAGGGAAAGTTTCCACGTGAACAGCTGCAATCCTCCGTTTTGTAGTCTGAATGTGAGGTACCGAGAGAGGCTTTCTAGTATAGTCATATGGTTGCTCTTAAGTCGCAAGACATCAATCTTTCCCACCCCTAAATATCTGACCAATCTCCCCACTGTCATTTTCGACCAGCATTGTGGATTTGTTGACACTCAAACAGCTGCTATCGAGAAAGAAGAATATTATGAAGATCTTACAGCAAGCTTTTGTAATATATAAGAATGACATTTAGAGGTGAAACTCTCAGAACTACCGTGACCGCTACTGGAGTGGTTTTTACTCCTCAGCCCTACGGGCTAAGAAGCGAGAAGTAGGTAGAACAGTCTTGAAAGAGATACCGAAGAGCCAGGCCAGGTAAACTCTAACACTCTTTGATGGGCATCAGCGTTAGCTGGCTGCCAACATCCGGGTTCCGTTGGCACGCATCCAATTGGCACAAATTTTATATTGGTCGGGTGCCCATTGGATTGGTGCCAACATCCGGGATCTGTTGGCATTCATCCAATTGGCTGGCTGCCAATTGGCTCAGTGCCAATTTTTCTCCTATAAAGGGGGTCAGTTTTCAAGTCGGCACCAACATTTTCACTGACCATCCGAAGCTATCGATCTGACTGCCTGCCTGCCTACCTGCCTGCCTGTCTGCCTGCCTAACCGACCTGCCTGTGTGTAGTAATCTGCCTATCCGACCACTGTCTGCCTGACGCTGTACACGACCACTGCCTGTGTGTAGTAATCTGCCTAACCGAGCTGCCTGCCTGCCTGACCAGCCTGTCTATCTCATCTACCTGTGTACCTTTCCAGCATGAGTCGTGATCGTTCAAGATCTCCCCTGAGGCGAGACGACAACGATATGAGACGTGGATAAGGTTTTCAGGAGATCCAGCGGTGCCTGCCGATGAAGCATTACCACAAGACCAGTCCGTGAATGCCATATACCGGCGACATTGGAACACCATTCGCCATTGCTTTCACCGTCAACGGCCCATACTGGACTTGTACAATTTCCGGCTGGTGGACCTGATACATCTTCCGTCCTGCGTGGAGCGTATTTTTATCGACGAAGCCACATCGTTTCGGATCAATATGACTTTTGGATACATTCTCCGGCACAAGGAGACCAACCAACTACGGTATTTCTAACCGAGCAACAACAACCATGTATTTGACCAGCCCTTCACGGTGACGGATGCTATTTCCCTGGAGCCGGTGGTCGATCAACTCACTACATTAGACCCGTTGGAGTGGACCCGCCAGCAATGACCGAACACGAAATGGTTGGTGGAAATGGTCACCAACGTAACATTCTACGTGACGAAATTGCGGAATCATCCGATCGGTGCTCCCGTCTTTCTCCCGACTTGGCTGAATCGACGAAACGGCATGTATACGTTAACGAGCAGCAGACATGGACCCTCCAAAGACCGGAAATGTCTGTTTCGCTGTTTGGCTGTACATTTGGACCAGTGTGATCCAAAGGCGCGTGATAGAGTGGCCAACTGCTATTGGGAAGAGTATCTAGAGGAACAAGACATGGACGCGCCGCAGTTCCGGGGTGTTCCCTTCACATATTTGGATGTCGTCGAATCGCTCTTCAAAGTGAATATCTTTGTCTATCGATTACTACGGGAAGGCGAGGAGAACCCTGAATTTGTCGCTGAATTGGTACATCGCTCTTCAGAACGGTACGCGTTCACGATGAAGGTGAACATCTACGACTACGATGGAGTCAATTACTTTTCCCTGATCCACAATATGAGCCTCTTCGCGCAATCTTACAGCTGCATCCAATGCCAGCGGATGTTTGACCACTCTGGACACTTAAATCAGCACGAGGAAATCTGTACGTACGTTATTCAACGGAAATTTCCTGGAGGTGTATATCACAATACACCCACTATCTTCGAGGAACTAGCTGATGAGGGTCTTGTGGCGGCGGAAGAGGACCGTTATTTTCTCTACCGCGCGTGCTATGACTTTGAAGCGATTTTGGAACCCATGGACACTACCTCAGCCAAAAAAAAAGTGGACACAGCGTCATATCCCGCTGAGTGTCAGCATTTCAACCAACGTTCCTGGCTATGACGCCGAGCTTGTATGTTTTGTATCGACCGGAGACCCCCATGAGCTGATTACGCGGATGATGGGATATTTAGAGGCGGTGAGCGCGCGCAGTACGGAACTGTTGGTAGTCAAATTCCAGGATGTTCTGGATGAACTCGATGATCGAATTCCCGAGTCCGGTGTGTCGTTCAGTGACAGCGAAGAAAGTGAGTCGGAGGAAGAGGAGAAAAGTGGCGAGACCGAAAGAGAGATTCGTCCGCAAGATGTACCCTTACCGAAAGTGTATGCGGAAAAACTGAAATCCCGGTTCGTTTCAATACCCGATTCAATTACCTATGCTCGGGTTTAATTCTGAACGTTACGACCTCAACATGGTGAAGGAGTTTTTGTACCCTTATTTGGCACAGTCCGGTGAAGTCAAGAGTGTGATCAAAAAGATTAATAATCACATGGCGCTCACTACCACGTCACTGCATTTCCTGGATGTTCGGAATTATTTGGCGCCCAATTATAGGTACATGTATGCTCAGTGGCTGAAGGCCTATGACTGTGAACAAGCCAAAGGGAGGTTCCCTTACACTTACATGTCGACACTCGACCGCTTGGAGGAAACAGAGTTACCATCTCGGGACGCTTTTTTCGGTGATTTAAAGCAAGAGGAATGTTCTGAAAAAACCTACACTGGAAACCTTGCGAGCTTTTCTGGTGTATTATAATAACTTGGATGTCGTTCAGCGGCCGAGAAAATGGCGCAACTGTTCCGCAACCAAATGCACGTCGACATATTCAAAGAGTGTTTGAGTTTACCTGGCCTGGCTCTTCGGTATCTCTTTCAAGACTGTTCTACCTACTTCTCGAGAAAATCTTACTGGGCTCGCCACTTCTGCGCTGGTACATGAGCCACGGTCTCAAGGTCACACGAGTCTATCAAGTCATGCAGTATGTACCCAACGCCTGTTTTTCCGGCGTCGCAAACACTGTGACGTCCGCTCGTCGTGAAGGTGATAAGGATCTCAGTAAGGCCATTATCGTCGAATCCTGGAAACTCGTAGGGAATAGCCTCTATGGCAAAACCGTGACCAATCAAGCCCGCCACGTCACCGTGAATATATGCACTACGAAACAAGCGCGAACTAAAATCAACTTTCCACTGTGTCGCGCCGACGATGTCATCGACGATGATACCTACGAGGTTACCTCTGCCAAAAAGACCAATCATTACAACTTACCCCTCCAAATTGGATGTATGGTGTACCAGATGGCCAAACTCCGGATGTTGGAGTTCCTGTATGATTTCATGCACGTGTATTTCCACTCGAGTGACTGGCAGTTGATAGAAATGGATACGGACTCTGCCTACATGAGTGTCTCTAATGCGGATTGGGAGTCACTCGTGAAACCGGAACTAGGAGCCCAGTATGAAGCGGAACGAGATCAGTGGCTACCGCGACGAGACCATTACAACCACGATAAACGGACTCCAGGCCTATTCAAGTAGGAATGGAGTGGTGATGCCATGATAGCCCTCACATCCAAAATCTACTACTGTTATGGTGGAGACCAAAACAACAAGTTCAGCTGCAAGGGGGGCAATCGACGGGACCCCACCATTAGCAAAACCCTCTACCTGGACGTACTTCAAAACCGCGTCAGTGCTAGTGGGACCAATCGAGGGTTTCGTGTGGCGTCTCATCAAATGCGTTCGTACATACAGCAACGAGATGCTTTCACCTTCTATCCGAAACGAAAAGTCATTCTCGATGGCGTCAGTACCACCTATCTGGACTTGTGAACTGGTGACTACTACATGCCTCTAACCGATGCGAATGTGTGACTTTGTGTGAATCTAAATGTTCACATGTTGTGAATACTACATATATTACCTCTAACCGGTGCGAATTTGTGACTTTGTATGAACTCTAAATTTTCACATGTTGTGAACACTACATGTAATTCTCAAATGCACGTTCTTGTACATAACATATTCTTGTACATAGTAATTCTTGTTATGTATTGTACATTCTTCCAATTCGCAGAGTGGTTTACCTATCACTTCCAATGGGTGTATTTTTACCTATGACTTCGAATCTCTCTCCTGACAAATTTTGTTCTACATAGTAATTCTTGTTAAACGTATGTTATTATACAACTCTATTGTATGTCTATATACCTACCATATTACATTATTTCGCCGAGTGGTTTAACTTTAAAGTTCGGGTTTACATTCGAATATATTGTATTATACAACTCTATTGTACATTTTCTTCGAATTCTCATGAATATCCAATCTACATAGTCTGTATACAGTACTTTGATTCGCGTTCCTGACAGTTCTTGTACATTGTGATTCTTGTTTGTATTATACATATGAAATCTTCTTGTACATAATATATAGTAATTCTTCTTCACCTGAATAAAAAATTGTAAGTTTCACGTTCTATCAGAATTCATGAATTATTTATTTTTAGCCGAAAAATAATCAGTGGAGAATTTCTCATCAAACTAAGAAATACAAAGTCATTCAGACTTTCAAGGAAAAAATAATGTGGATCCCCTGTGGAGTAAATGTGCCCCACTGGTACCTATGTTGATCCGTTGTTCGTGGTATATCAAAATATTCGTCCCGTGCTTGCGCTCCGTTGACTGGTGACGCCCCTGTAAATTTCTTTGACCATATTTCTCTTTGCGGTTCGTCCGAAACACTTCCACTGACAGATGGGTGAAATACAACTGTATTTCCATTTATGTGCGAGTTTGATAATATATTAGCGGGAGTGAGGCATTCGCCAGGAAACAGGATAAACAGTATCAAACTCACCGAGACTGGATAACGAATTTATTTCTATACGAGCAGCCGAGAACAGTGAACGCGGAAAGAGTTTGTGTACAGGGGCTGAGGAAAGGCGGACAACAATCACGTCAAAAACGACTTAGTGCGGGTAATATCTTATATCAATTTTGAAATCACCATGTTCAATATTGTCATATTACATTGCGACGCCACTGTCGACAATGACCTCAAATTAGCAATGAATATTCATGAAGGTTCGTTTGTCGCACGCGTTCACCGACGTTTATTCATGTTTACAAACAAGAAAATGCACGATCTCTCTAGACGGTTTCATTTCATCAATGCTGCAGCATTTCATAGTAGTCTAGTTTTGAAACTGGTAACAGGTGCCAGATTCAATTAACACGCTCAAGCGCGGGTAGGCAACGTGCATGTTTGACAACAAAGATATTGGTATTCTTTAAACACTGAAATTATCAATGTGTACACCTGCACTGGTGAAATCAAACCCTCTATGCATTAACCTAGGCCCACGCACTCACCTGGCTAGGATATGCGAGATAAAACAACGTTAAAGAAATCTTCAATTCTACATGTACCTAAAGAATTAATAAAAACCTTCACGAAAAAATCCTCTATATCCAATGCCTTATTTTAAAGAATAAAACGGAGCAATCTGTGGTTAAAATATAACTTCGACTTTATCGGGGTACCAAAAAACGCACTGAGTCACCCGTGGACTTGCAACAATTTGCAACAAAGTATACTTTTGCAGGAGCCCACGTGATAAAAGAACGTGGCCTGAACAGCTCATTTGGTCAATGACCAGTATGTCTGACGTCACACTGCTGACTGTTGAGACAGAGCTAGCGGTATGGTATAATGGAGACCCGATTTACCGATGGAAACATCTGTAAATTCCGAAAAAGTATATAAGGAATGAGATCTCATGAAAAAGCCTGGGACTTCAGCTTCACGGAGATACCCATATTTTAGAATAAGAACGCATCGTGATCAAGGATTGATGTGTTATATTCACCTAGAAAAACAGACATCTACGTGCAAAATTAGCGGCAAAAGGAAATTCCCCCGGCGTGGTGTTTACGGGTATATACCAAGAAACTGACTAAATAATTCAAGATCTGTTTGACGCACTTACAGATTGGGTATACCAAAAAACGAATATTCTTCTCAGTATAACTAAAACAGCCGCAATCCTAGGAATTGTCAGTAGAGGACTTAAAAATTATTACAAACCAATAAATTTTATTCTATTAATAACTAGATATTTTATCTTCAGATGCAGATGTCAAAACAAAATTCCTCATATTGTGGGGTTGAAGTATGACATCAAACAATACCTTGATATCGAAAAAGAAATTGCTATAAAAAATGATTCATGGAATGATTTTGAACAAATTTTTTCAACATGGCTAATTTTGACTGAGGTTATATAATGCTTGACCAATTTCCAGTCCTGAACGGTAAGTGATAAAGCTTTATTCCCCCCCCCCCATATGTACTTTGAGAATTATTAATATTTATATTATAATCCAGCTGACCAGCTACGAAATAACTTGTTATATATTATTTGTTGCATGGACCACGATTTGCATTCAAATATATCAATGTATAAAAATTAATCCGAATTGAAAATCCAGTAAACCACGGCAGCCTTTTTTTCTTTGTATAAGAACAAAATTGTTACCTTCTATGGCATGAGCAGCTAACTACATCATGCATTATAAAGATATTATCTGTTTTTGAACGAATGTATATCATATGTTTTTTTTGTGGCAATAAAAAAAAAAGAAAAGAAAAAAAAAAAGAAAAAAAAAAGAAACTGACTAAACTGGACTCATGAAGGTAAGCCCAAGTTTCCCTACTATATACTAATGTGCGCTTTCAATGAATAATGTATCTTGAAATTGTCCGAACCTCCAATTTTGTATACTTGAAACTCATGCAGACGGACCATTCAAATTTCAATGGACAACATGGCTATAGCTCCGCATGAAATATATAAGAGAAAAATTCATAGCTCGAATACTATCGCATTCACACTTTTACTACACGAATAGGAATAGGTCTCAATGTATCTACTTGACAGTAGTTGACAGGATTTTTACACACACAACAGGCGTTCGTTCGTATATCACTTTAAAAAATTCATACACAGCCCAAAAGATTGTCATTTGAAGATAATTTTCTAGCGGAGATTTTCTATCGGGAATTGATGTAATATATTGTTTTTCTGTAATAAATCTCCGACATAGCTGTTAATAGATAACGTGGTGTAAAATTAGAGAGAACAGTTCAACACACCTCAAAAATCAAACCTGGTATATCCTTCAGCTTGAGGGGTAGTGAGTTCGATTCTCGCATTCATTCAGTGTGTGTGTTGGACATGTTGTCTAGGTTAGATTGAATGTTTATGAGCGCTAACAATGGCAACATTGTCGTTAAAATATTACAGTCGACAGCTGAGCAAAACAGCTGAGCGAATGTCTGACTAAAAGTACATCCAAGCTTATAGTCTGAACATGTACGCGGTTTTCAAAACCTAGGCTATAGGAATAAAATGTATGCATGGGTACTAATGTTTTGGCGGGTTATCCGGCTGCATGCAAGAACACCCAGCCTGGCTGTACAAACTGAAGCATTTCCTAAGCGATCAATTAAATATAATCGACATTCATTATTCCTCAATTAAAACATCATTAGATACATATGTGAATTCATGTTTTGATCTATCGCTCCGTGACAATACGCAATCAAAAGGATCCAGCAGTGAGTGGAGAACTTACAGATTGTTCAAATCTAATATTGAGTTTGAATCCTACATATCATTGTGTAGACAATCGCCAGCCCGACAGCCGACAGTTCTTCTCAAAATTACGTCTCAGCGACCACAGACTAGTAGTTGAGACCGGAAGGCATACTAGATCTATTACTCCTGTCGAACCGCGGCTATGTAATACATGTAATATTGTTGAAGATGAACGGTATTTTGTAATGTCTTGCAAAAAAGTGTTTTGCATATAGTCGATATGTACTATTTCAGTATGTGGTAAGAGAATATCCGGCTTTCATTGAATTAACAACTACTGGTAAGTTCATTTTCATAATGTCATGCCGTGATAGTCCAACAATAATTAATACAGTGTGTTCAACACTCCAGAAATAGTACCGAAATGATAGCGAGTGACTGTTCTCTACCAAAGCTAATTCTGGATCCGCCGTACACTTGTGGTTAACAAATATTCACCACAGTCGTCGTTGTCGAATTCTCTTGGTGAAAGCTATGACTTGTGGTTAACAAATATTCACCACAGTCGTCGTTGTCGAATTCTCTTGGTGATGGCTATGACTTGTGGTTAACAAATATTCACCACAGTCGTCGTTGTCGAATTCTCTTGGTGAAAGCTATGACTTCTGGTTAACAAATATTCACCACAGTCGTCGTTGTCGAATTCTCTTGGTGAAAGCTATGACTTGTGGTTAACAAATATTCACCACAGTCGTCGTTGTCGAATTCTCTTGGTGATGGCTATGACTTGTGGTTAACAAATATTCACCACAGTCGTCGTTGTCGAATTCTCTTGGTGAAAGCTAGGACTTGTGGTTAACAAATATTCACCACAGTCGTCGTTGTCGAATTCTCTTGGTGAAAGCTATGACTTGTGGTTAACAAATATTCACCACAGTCGTCGTTGTCAAATTCTCTTGGTGATGGCTATGACTTGTGGTTAACAAATATTCACCATAGTCGTCGTTGTCGAATTCTCTTGGTGATAACTATTACAAAGTCAGCGAGTGTTCTTGTGGAGATCAATGCAATGACTATTCCACATTAAAAATTGTATGCATGTTGAGCGCATTCTTTTAACATAACGAGAAGTCGTTATGAGAATGTTCTAATCACTGTTCATACCTACTTGCCCTTCTCATATATCGCATTAATTATCATCAAATATTTTGCTCTAAATTTCAGAAAAGAGGTTCTTGTATATCCTCGTGAAACAGAACTCCTCCATGGTAACTGGTGGATATTTGTTCGAGCCGTCCAAGCATTTGATTACGAAATCGTCCGGTGTTAGTGGGAAAAATATCAAGGACTGTCTGTCTTTTTGTCTCAGCTCTTTGTCTTCGTGTATAACGACACGGTGTTTCTGTGGAGAGAGAAAACAGCACTAGAGAATATATGCCTCTACCCATGTTAAGTGAAACCATTGTTCGCCTTAATGATTGGGAAGGTGGAAGGATAGGCCTATTCCCTCGGTCATCATAGATACATGGCATGGTACAGGAGGAAGAATTGCAAAATTCATTCCCCAATGCAGCAGCTTCCGGTGTAGGCTACATGTACGCCATCCTCGCTAAAACCTAGATACCCAAATGACCAAGATAACCCTGATACACATTTGAATGAATCTTGTTCATGGAAAATGCAACTGTAGATTTCAGCCAATCAGCATAACAACATTCTATGCATATATATATATTGACCAATCAGATCACTTGTTTTACGCGACCATGGTGTCTTATCATGTGGCAACAGATATACTGAAAGTGGGCGGAACGCCTTTGGTTCAAAAAGAAACCTTGACGTTATGAAGATGTGTTCAATGAATTACGGCATCGAGCATGCAACCACAGGTTGCATTGCTGCCTCGAGTATGACATCGTATATATACCAGTTAGCAGCCGCTGTGTATTTCAAAAAGCAATTGCGTTCAGATGGACAAATCACTATCAAAACCTGACTTCGTCTTATATGCATCATACTGTGAAAAATGGACTGGGGAATTGAAGGAATACTGGGACTTGCACAATACCAATCATCCATTCAGATTATGTGATTTCCACTTCCTGTTTGACAAGTTTGGCCTAGTTAACCAATCAACTGACAGAACCAGTACTTCCAGTTTATCTTCTTATCCTATTCAATTGTACAAGCCTTCCTTTGATGCAGCTTTGTCGGTAGGATCAGTAAAATCTTCTGCTTTTAGCTTTTGGCTAACCCCCTCTGTACAAAATCAACCATTACCTGCAATTGGCATCCGAGAATTTGCATTCAAATATTTTGATCATATAACATATTGTTGAAAAGCTCGGATTATCGTCTTTGAAACTTCGTAAACCAGTATAAAGGCACAAAGGAAGCTAACTGACTTGGGCGGATTACTTGGGCGATGGCTGGTCAAAGACGATCAACTCTGATTCCTATATGGCCCATTTCAAAAATATCATTTTTTTTTATTATTTCAGTGGGACTTACATAACGTAACATCGTCGTGATTAAATCTTGAAAAGGTTGGAAATAATGACTATAACTCATCAACTGGTGTATTACAATTTATTTCGACTGGGATGTATCCGGATCTTTATAGTGGAATAATCGTTCATTAATGTAAATACTCACTGCTGCCTTAAGTCGATCGGTTGCCCATATCTGCATTAGCTGCCCCGACAACATGACGATAGTACCGGGTATATATGGAACAGCCAGCCATTTGCCGTCTGGACTCCTCACCTAATACCATATAATAACACCGTTATACATATACATGTGTACAGCTCATCGCCTTCCGGTACACAATTCAATTACAACAGAATAAGGACTCAAATATAGTCATGAAAATATCTTCAAATAATATTTCAGCGAAGTCTATGTTAGGCATATACGGGGCCCACACCAGTTGTCGTTCTGAAACTATAACCTGTGCGGATATTATTGCTGTTGTTTTAAAATTACTTAACCTTAATTTTAACCACTCTCTTCCCACCCAGTTTATTAGTCAATCAGGGAGTTGCATAAGACGAACTATCCAATCAGATTCTGTGATTGTAACTTCATGTTTGTCGATTTCGATCCAGTTAACCAATCAACCGACAGAACTACAACTTCCGGTTTATCTTGTTCACGCCCCAAATTGGTTACCAACGGTAACCAGCCTGTGTGTTACAGAGATGATTATGAAACTTTTCACCTCAAGTCCACCAACATCGTCCTGGTAGATGAAAGAGACGGTCCCCATATCATGATGTTCCATGAACCGCAACTGTCCCGGCTCCGGTTCTGAAAGAATGTACAAATGTGCGGCTTCTATATTCAGAGCTTCAATGCTCGACATACTCAGTCGAAGTTTAGTATGAATTTAGGCACTCGATCTGACTTTCACTAAAAAGTGGTCATTCATAAAGAATTTCAACATTTACGGCATAGTTATGGTGTCCATTTCCGGTTGCGATATCTTTTCATTTTATAGAACATGTCACGGTTAACCGTTTGTGTAGAGAACAGTTTGAATATGGAGGGTGACCCAGAATGGAATGCGGGGAACGACCTTGACATGTATCGTCAGCGAGGAACAAGCCAGTGTGCGGAAATGGAGTCCCCCGTATTTCTCGCTTACCAGAGCAAGATAGGAGTTGCCATTTACGTGAAATATTCTCTACAGGTTCTAGATTGGGATGCCATTCTAGTTTATGGATTATGAACTGTAATTTCGCTGAGAGAGACGATCTTTCGTTGCAGGCGAAACGTCTCCGTTCGCGAGGAAACTTCCTGTGGGGACTTTTCGGGTGCGGAGAGTGCACACACTATACAGGTGCAGACATTTCAAGCGGGAGCAGACCGAAAAGACAGATCTGGAGAAAGCACGCCAGGTACAGCCTGAATTGTGTGGTTTTGGCGCACTTTGCGACCGAGTCGCAAATGTAATTGTTTTGGCCTGGGAGTCTAAAAGATTGTATATCCTGTAGCTAGTGCAACCTGTGAAAACACGTCAATCCAATGCGAATTTACCGGCTTGCATTTTCAGTGTGAAACCGTGTTTGTGTGTTGTACTATAGTATAGGGAACACGACAGAGTGGGAAGACCGACTGGCGTGTTTATTGTAGTCTGGGGGTATTCTATAATACTGTAACATGACATGTATTACCGCGTAGCACATTCCGGTAAACATGATCAAACGTCAGTATAGAATAAGGATATAGGTCAATACCAGTAGATTGTATGATATCGGCACTGTTTTGCTGAACAGCCCGGGCACTGGGACGTGGTCAGTATTATTTATGTGTCGGTGTCATCGGTCGTGAAGCGGTATATGACGGTAATAAGGGATTCCCTCCATCCTCCGATTATATGCAAATGTACTATAAATACAGAGATAATAGAGCCAATCTCTCCTACCGTTATTCGTGCAGCCCGTCAGGTCTGCGACCGGGTCGCAGAAGGTCGCAGAAAGGTCGCAGACGGTCGCTTAGACGCTGTACGGGTTTGAAAGAGGCCACAAAGATTACAGCCAGTACAGAAAAGACAAGGCACAGTACAGACGGGCTTCTTCTCCCGAGAAACGTCGATAAATCGTGGAATCGGAGAGCCCTGCGACCGGGTCGCAGAAGATCGCAGAAAGGTCGCAGACGGTCGCATAGACGCCGTACGGGTGCGAAAGAGACCACAAAGATTACTGACAGTACAGAAAAGACAAGGCACAGCACAGACGGGCTTCTTCTCCCGAGAAACGTCGATAAACCGTGAAATCTGACAGACCTGCGACCGGGTCGCAGAAGGTCGCAGAAGGTCGCAGACGGATTGCGACCGGGTCGCAGAGGCTTGCGACCGGGTCGCAGAGAGTCGCTATCAGCGGTTTACAGAGAGTAATGATGCTACATCGGTACCAGATGAAATGATAACACAATATATACCCAAATAGTTGTCCTGACGGCCACGGAGGACGAGCTGTGCGTGTTTCTTACCTGGAGGGTCGTCGTGAAGTTGTGTAGCCACGGGTCGGGTCTATAGACGGGTCGCAGCAGCCGTGAGGGTTGAGACGCCGTGCTATACCTACCTGTGCGGGAAGCAAACTGGTGAGCTGACAAGTTAGGGTCAGGCTCCGACGACTGGGGTTGAAGAAGACGACGGGCTGCCACATCCGTGGAGAGGCTCCAACGACTGGGGGTATATATTGAGAGAGCGTTACAGCCGTAACGTTCCGACGACTTGGGGTGAAGAAGACGACGGGCTGCTACATCCGTGGAGAGGCTCCAACGACTGGGTGTCGTGTATTGAGAGAGCGTTACAGCCGTACCGTTCCAACGACGGAAGAAGACGACTTGCGACCGGGTCGCAGAAGGTCGCAGACGGGTTGCGACCGGGTCGCAGAGGCTTGCGACCGGGTCGCAGACGGGTTGCGACCGGGTCGCAGAGGGTCGCAAATACAGTTATCGTGTGGGGAAAGGGCTAGCAACCAGGCCGCCCTTGATTACGTGTGACGGGAGAGGTGAAGGGCCAGCAGCCAGGCCGCCCTTATACCCCGAAGAGAAGGGCCAACAACCAGGCCGCCCTTATCGCGTACCCATACATATTTAAAGCATAACTGTAACTGTAAAATTATATGCACACACTCTCTTATATTATTTGTATATAACATCAAGTTTATTTGCATACACTCTCCTAGTGTCTGTACATATATGTAGATACTATTCTACTGCATGACGTTACATCTCCTTAGACATTCTGTCTAAGCCACGCGGTTCTACGCTATTATCTGTAATCGCGTATACTATTTGTGCAGAATATACCATAATAGACCTTTACATCAGCGTCAGTCATCCTTGTAGCGTTGTGATCATCTCTTCGATCCCCGGATCTCTACTAGTGAAGGGGCTAACTACGGTGACGGCCAGAATGCCAGTGGGCAATCCCGGTTATTGATTGGTTTTCACGTAAACACCACGACTGGTCCTGCTCGTACACGTTACACGTGAAAAACTGGTGGCAGCGGTGGGATCTGGCCTGATCTACAACAGAAGAGAACAACCGACTGCTAGAGATGAACAGCAACGTCGCGCTGACAACGCCATTACCCATGAGTTCCCTAGCAACACCGAGGCGTCCGGACATAGCGGGCCTACCAGCTATCCTACAGGGGAGAGAGCGACTGAGGATGGGGTTACCTGGTTCAGCGACATTGGGGACGACAGAAGACGTGAGTCCTGTAGAAGCACCGTCCGTGCTGTCAGCGCCCGCCATCGTCGAGACCGAGACTCCGTCGACTATCCGAACGCTACTAGAGGACCTCAAGAGCTTACAGGCACAGATGCAGACGATGCAGGCGACCTTCAATCAGACGATGATGGGAGCCCCAGCGCACACGTCCACGCCCAGGGTCGAAGAGGAGAGTACTGCCAGAACCCCCATAGACCAGCCTGTACGGGAACAAACGATTTGCGACCGGGTCGCAGAGGTTTGCGACCGGGTCGCAGAAGGTCGCGACCGGGTCGCAGAGGGTCGCAGAAGGGCGCCATTCAGCGGCTGATACCAGTGGGGGAGCCACAGTCACGACCATCCCTGTTTCCCGTAAGATGTGGGTTAAAGCTTCGACCTACGATGGAAGTACGCCCTGGAGAGACCACCTGGTACATTTTGAGCATTGCGCAGCCTTGAACCGGTGGACGCCGGAGGAGAAGGGACAGCACTTGGCCGTATCCCTGCGGGGGCCAGCACAACAGGTTCTCTCCAGTCTGAAGATGAAACCAGGGGAAGCAAATTTCATCTGCCTACGTGATGCCTTGGAGAGACGCTTCGCTCCACCTAACCAAACAGAGCTGTATAAATCCAAGCTGAAGTCAAGGCGACGACAGAGGGAAGAAGGTCTACCCGAACTGGGCCAAGCTCTGGTGAGACTCAGCCAGATGGCCTACCCAGACGCCGGTGATGAGGCCCAAGACACCCTGGCCCGTGACCAATTCTTTGAGGCAATTGGAGAAGACTTACGGTTCAAAGTCTGGCAGTGCCGCCCGAAGTCCTTAGACGAGGCTGTACATGCAGCAGTGGAAGTAGAGGCCTTCCAAGACGCCCAGCGGCGACGTCCTGATCCCACGGCAAGGGCCGCTGCAGGGGAGGACATGCCGGCTGACGTTCCAGAGGATGATGAGGACGAGCAGGCCCGACTTCGAGCAGAGATAGCTACCCTGATGGAAGAATATAAGAGGCGCTTCCCAGGACGGGGACGCTCAAGTTCAAGGCGGTGGCAGAGGACGAGACGATAACCACACCGGGGATGCTGGAGGTGCGGAGAAGACGACCATTTTCTCCGCCCCCGAGACGATCGTCCGGGTCCGGGACCCCCCAAAGCCCCAGGGACCCAAGCTTGCGCTTCATAACCAGGGAGAAGCAGGGATATACCTACCCGCGTCTATCGGGCCGGTGAAGGTGATGTGCTGTGTGGACTCCGGAGCATCTATCTCATTGATCAGCCGCCGGATATGGGAACAGCTTGACCCAGATGTGAAACCAGTCCTTCGAGACTCCCGGTACCAGTCCATCAAGGTAGCTGACGGTTCCCATATGCCTTTACTCGGAGAGGGAGACTTCAGGATCTCGATCCGAGGGACGGTGTGGAAGCACACGCTGGTTGTGGGAGACTTGTCCATCGACGCCATCTTGGGGTACGACTTCCTGTATCGCAACGGCTGTATACTTGACGCAAGAGGCCATCGATTGAAGCTGGGAGGCAAGTACCTGCAATGCGAGGTTGTAGGAAGTTTCGATTGTTATCGTTTGGCCCTGGCTGAGACCATCACCATACCGCCTAGAACTCAGATGCTTGCCCCGGCCAGGGTGGAAGACGCACCGCCGGGGGAGATTGGACTAGTGGAGGGACTCGCATTTACCGAGAAGACCGGCCTAGTCCTGGCGAGAACACTTTCTCGAGTTGCATCTGATGGTAGTGTGCCTATTCGTATGCTGAACGCTTCCGATGAGTCCAGTCATTCACGCTGGTACCTTCTGTGGTAGTATGTCCACACTGGGTGATGTTCCGGAAGAGCCTACAGAGCCGAGGGCGCGGACGACGACCCTGCCAGCATATATGCAGCCTCTATTGGAGAAGTCCAAGGACGGCCTGAATGCAGCCCAGTTGAGGGAAGTTGAACAAATGCTGAGTCGACACGCTGATTTGTTTGCGGCCGATGACGATGACCTTGGACGTACGACCAGGGTGCAACATCAAATAAAGACGGGGAATGCACCCCCGATTCGTATTCCACCTAGAAGACCGCCCCTTCATGCCCGATGGGAGATCGACAAGCAGGTTGACGAGATGTTACGACGAGGTGTGGTCGAGCCCTCCGAGGGACCGTGGTCGGCCCCTGTCGTCCTGGTGAAGAAGAAGGACGGTAAATCTCGATCCTGCGTCGATTATCGGGCCCTGAATGACGTCACAGAGAAAGACGCATATCCTCTGCCGAGGATCGATAACAGTCTTGACGCACTGAACGGAGCACAATGGTGGTCTACCCCCGACTTGATGTCCGGATACTGGCAAGTTGAATTGGCGCCTGAAGATCGATGCAAGTCCGCGTTTGCTAACCGGAAAGGCCTTTACCAGTTCCGCGTTATGCCGTTCGGGCTGTGCAACGCCCCGGGAACCTTCGAACGCCTGATGGAAGCGGTATTGGCCGGTCTGCACTGCCTCATTTACCTCGCCGATATCATCGTGTTCGGGAAGACGTTTACTGAGATGGTTGCCAACTTGGAGGTGGTGTTCCAGAGACTACAACTTCACGGGCTTAAGTTGAAACCCTCCAAGTGTGTGATTGACGCCCGAAAAGTCACCTACCTGGGACACGTCGTGTCCGGCGCTGGTATCGAGACGGAGCCGGACAAGGTCCAGGCTGTGAGAGACTGGCCCACCCCAGTCTCCCAGACCGAGGTACGGAGTTTCCTCGGATTATGTAGCTATTATCGGAGGTTCGTCAAAGACTTTGCAACCGTGGCAGCGCCCCTGCATCAACTTACTCAGAAGGAGAAGAGCTTTGTGTGGACCGACGATTGTCAGATCGCATTTGAGACCCTGAAGAAGAAGATGGTAGCGGCGCCCATCCTGGCCATGCCTGACATGTCTAAACCGTTTATCCTGGACACGGATGCCAGCGGTTGGGGCATCGGAGCCGTTCTGTCCCAAGATATCGACGGACAGGAGAGAGTGGTGGCCTATGGAAGCAGGGTACTCACCAAGGCTGAGAAGGCCTACTGCGTGACCAGGCGCGAACTCCTGGTGGTAGTCCACTTCGTTAAGTCGTTCCGGCACTACCTCTACGGGAAGAAGTTCCTACTGCGCACCGACCACGGGTCCTTGAGGTGGCTCATGAGATTCAAAGAGCCGGAGGGCCAACTCGCGAGGTGGATCCAAGCTCTGTCGACCTATCAATTTGACATCGTCCACCGACCGGGCCGTAAGCATCAGAATGCTGACGCGATGAGCAGACGTCCGTGCAAGCAGTGTGGTCGTCCCTCCGAGACCGAAGACGGAGAGACTGCGGCGGCCAGAGCTGTGACCATATCTCCACCCAACGAGGACTTTGCAGCGGCCCAGGCTGCAGACCCCGAGATACTTCCGGTGATTGAGTGGGTGAAGGCTGGTACCAGACCTCGGTGGGACCTAGTCTGTCAACACAGCGGGGTAACAAAAGCGCTGTGGGGAGCCTACGACGCCTTGGCCCTGGAAGGAGACCTCCTAGCGCGACGTTGGTATGGCGTGCGAGGCCGGGAGAAGGCTAAGTTACTGGTGGTCCCGAGGGCCCTTCACAAGAGGATACTCAAGGAATGTCATGATAGCCCGACTGGAGGACACCTAGGTGTGTTCAAGACGTTAAAGAAGGTGCGACAAGCGTACACCTGGGTCGGCCTGCAGCGTGACGTTCGACAGTGGTGCCGGAGCTGCGACACGTTCCGCCGGAGGAAGCAGGCCGGGAAGAAACCCCGAGGACAGCACCGCGGGATGATGACGGGATGCCCCGGAGAACGTATCGCCGTGGACCTGGTGGGCCCTCTTTCCCTGACGACGAGAGGAAATCTGCATATTGTGGTCATCTGTGACTATTTCACGAAGTGGGTGGAGGCTGCTGCGCTTCCGGACCAAGAAGCGGAGACGGTGGCCCAGGCTGTGATTGACTTGTACGTCAGCCGGTTCGGTGTCCCCTCCCTGATCCACTCGGATCAGGGGCAGAACTTTGAGAGCAAAGTGTTCGAGGGGATGTGTCGGATCCTCGGCATGAAGAAGACACGGACGACGGCGTACCATCCGCAGTCTAACGGCCAAGTTGAAAGGTTCAACAGGACTCTGGGCCAGATGCTTCATGCTAGTGCCGCCCGCCACCCAGACGATTGGGATGTCTATATTCCACTGACACTAATGGCGTACCGTGCAGCCGCACACGAGACAACGGGGTATACGCCGAATATGATGACGTTTGGCCGGAAGGCGACTCTACCAGCTCACCTGACAGTCGGAGCTCCCCCGAGGATGCGAGAGAAAATAGTGGGAAGGCCCTAAGACGGCAGAAGCGCCTATACAATCTAAAGGCCAAGGCCCAAAGATTCGTCCCCGGGGAACAGGTCTATCTGCACACCGTAGTGACCCGGCCAGGGCAGATTCGGAAGCTTAGAGACCGGTGGCTGGGACCATTTGTGGTGGAGGCGGCGTTGTCGGACGTTACCTACCGGATCCGGAGTGACGACGGGAGGCGACAGGTCGTGCACGTCGACCGGGTCAAACCGTGCTATCGGCGGGCGGACGCGGAGGATGATGCGACGTCGGAGAGCGGCAGTGACGACGACGGCGGCGACCAGCAGGGAAGGGAGCCGGGCCCCGAGGGACCGTACGCCCTGACACACCCGGTCGCCGTGCAGCCCTCCATTGGCCAGCCCCAGATGAGCCGTAGTGGACGCGTCATCCGACAGCCGGCCTGGCAGGCCGATTTTGAGATAGACCCGCGGGGGACGCCGTATAGCGAGTTGGAGGACGAGCCCGAGGAAGTGGCCGAGGGTGAGGCAGCCCCCACACACGCGACGACAACCCGCGGTCGGCGAGTGGTCAGGCCTCGCAGGTTGCACGACTACGTGCTGACGTCCCAGCCCGTGTACCGTAAAAGGGGGAAGCCCGACCCCTCCAGCTGAGCGCACCGCCCAGTGGACCTGATGTCGTGGGGCGGCTCTGCTAGCCGCCCATGTAATTCTGTGTACCCCTCCGGGTACCAGAGCGGGAAGGGGTTCGCGAGGACAGCGGCCGGAACCCCTACAGTACGCTCGCCCGCGACGGACCTGGGGGGAAACATACTGGACCTAATGTCGTGGTGGCCCTGCCAGACCGCCGGAGCGCGGCCACCTTGTTATTTTGTCGGCCCTGATGGCCAGTAATTGGCGAGGAGTTTTTGTCTAGATTGATTCGAACTGTACAACTAGAACTGTAGAACTGCACTGGACTGTGGAACAGGAACGACCATGACGAGGACGTCATGCTTTGGAAAGGCGGGGGCAGTGTAACGGTTAACCATTTGTGTAGAGAACAGTTTGAATATGGAGGGTGACCCAGAATGGAATGCGGGGAACGACCTTGACATGTATCGTCAGCGAGGAACAAGCCAGTGTGCGGGAATGGCGTCCCCCGTATTTCTCGCTTACCAGAGCAAGATAGGAGTTGCCATTTACGTGAAATATTCTCTACAGGTTCTAGATTAGGATGCCATTCTAGTTTATGGATTATGAACTGTAATTTCGCTGAGAGAGACGATCTTTCGTTGCAGGCGAAACGTCTCCGTTCGCGAGGAAACTTCCTGTAGGGATTTTTCGGGTGCGGAGAGTGCACACACTATATATACAGGTGCAGACATTTCAAGCAGGAGCAGACCGAAAAGACAGATCTGGAGAAAGCACGCCAAGTACAGCCTGAATTGTGTGGTTTTGGCGCACTTTGCGACCGAGTCGCAAATGTAATTGTTTTGGCCTGGGAGTCTAAAAGATTGTAGATCCTGTAGCTAGTGCAACCTGTGAAAACACGTCAATCCAATGCGAATTTGCCGGCTTGCATTTTCAGTGTGGAACCGTGTTTGTGTGTTGTACTATAGTATAGGGAACACGACAGAGTGGGAAGACCGACTGGCGTGTTTATTGTAGTCTGGGGGTATTCTATAATACTGTAACATGACATGTATTACCGCGTAGCACATTCCGGTAAACATGATCAGACGTCAGTATAGAATAAGGATATAGGTCAATACCAGTAGATTGTATGATATCGGCACTGTTTTGCTGAACAGCCCGGGCACTGGGACGTGGTCAGTATTATTTATGTGTCGGTGTCATCGGTCGTGAAGCGGTATATGACGGTAATAAGGGATTCCCTCCATCCTCCGATTATATGCAAATGTACTATAAATACAGAGATAATAGAGCCAATCTCTCCTACCGTTATTCGACGACATATCGTGCAGCCCGTCAGGTCTGCGACCGGGTCGCAGAAGGTCGCAGAAAGGTCGCAGACGGTCGCTTAGACGCTGTACGGGTGTGAAAGAGGCCACAAAGATTACAGCCAGTACAGAAAAGACAAGGCACAGTACAGACGGGCTTCTTCTCCCGAGAAACGTCGATAAATCGTGGAATCGGAGAGCCCTGCGACCGGGTGGCAGAAGTTTGCAGAAAGGTCGCAGACGGTCGCATAGACGCCGTACGGGTGCGAAAGAGACCACAAAGATTACAGACAGTACAGAAAAGACAAGGCACAGCACAGACGGGCTTCTTCTCCCGAGAAACGTCGATAAACCGTGAAATCTGACAGACCTGCGACCGGGTCGCAGAAGGTCGCAGAAGGTCGCAGACGGATTGCGACCGGGTCGCAGAGGCTTGCGACCGGGTCGCAGAGGGTCGCAGAGAGTCGCTATCAGCGGTTTACAGACAGTAATGATGCTACATCGGTACCAGATGAAATGATAACACAATACATACCCAAGTAGTTGTGCTGACGGCCACGGAGGACGAGCTGTGCGTGTTTCTTACCTGGAGGGTCGTCGTGAAGTTGTGTAACCACGGGTCGTGTCTATAGACGGGTCGCAGCAGCCGTGAGGGTTGAGACGCCGTGCTATACCTACCTGTGCGGGAAGCGACCTGGTGAGCGACAAGTTAGGGTCAGGCTCCGACGACTGGGGTTGAAGAAGACGACGGGCTGCCACATCCGTGGAGAGGCTCCAACGACTGGGTGTATATATTGAGAGAGCGTTACAGCCGTAACGTTCCGACGACTTGGGGTGAAGAAGACGACGGGCTGCCACATCCGTGGAGAGGCTCCAACGACTGGGTGTCGTGTATTGAGAGAGCGTTACAGCCGTAACGTTCCAACGACGGAAGAAGACGACTTGCGACCGGGTCGCAGAAGGTCGCAGACGGGTTGCGACCGGGTCGCAGAGGCTTGCGACCGGGTCGCAGAGGGTCGCAAATACAGTTATCGTGTGGGGAAAGGGCTAGCAACCAGGCCGCCCTTGATTACGTGTGACGGGAGAGGTGAAGGGCCAGCAGCCAGGCCGCCCTTATACCCCGAAGAGAAGGGCCAGCAACCAGGCCGCCCTTATCGCGTACCCATACATATTTAAAGCATAACTGTAACTGTAAAATTATATGCACACACTCTCTTATATTATTTGTATATAACATCAAGTTTATTTGCATACACTCTCCTAGTGTCTGTACATATATGTAAATACTATTCTACTGCATAACGTTACATCTCCTTAGACATTCTGTCTAAGCCACGCGGTTCTACGCTATTATCTGTAATCGCGTATACTATTTGTGCAGAATATACCATAATAGACCTTTACATCAGCGTCAGTCATCCTTGTAGGGTTGTGATCATCTCTTCGATCCCCGGATCTCTACTAGTGAAGGGGCTAACTACGGTGACGGCCAGAATGCCAGTGGGCAATCCCGGTTATTGATTCGTTTTCACGTAAACACCACGACTGGTCCTGCTCGTACACGTTACAAACATATGGGTATGGTTGAGCACAAAAACTTAAGTGGCCGTCAAAGTCAGCAGTATGTTCCTGAAGACAAACCCAAATTACTGACAAGTGTCACCTTCAGTTAACTACAGCGGGTGAATGACACCCTCCACTTTCAATCCGTTATATGGAATGAGATGCCAGACAAACATCCCATCCCCCTCCCCCTCCAAAACGGAGGAAAGCAATATCTATTTGAAGCGTTTTAGTTAGTATATATGTGAACTAAGACGACCGTATTTGGCCTGTAAAGTGAGGCAAATGTCGAGAAAGGAGCCTATGACTTCGAGATTGCGTGGGGCACTTGGCGTGGCGTGGGGCACTTGCCTCGTACATCACTACTTACGCGCATTCTTAACGCATTCCATGGCTAGTAGGTCGATATTCTGAAATGTTGTCATCTCCCTCCATCAACCCCACCCACATCCGAAGAGGTTTCGATGCCTGTGCTGTTAATTAAGTTCTCCAAATTTTTTAAGAGATAAGCTCGATATTTTCACAGATTCGCACGAGCCCGTCTGGAATATGTATACGCTACAATTTTATGCCTGCTCGATCGAAAAGGAGAAATGTTAATAGAAAAGCGGACTGATATGCAGAGCTACAAAAAATCAGAAGTTATTTTGGAACATACCGAAATCCTGCGGAAATCCTTTATAGAAAGAGCATCGCAATTCTCCATTGTTGACCACGATGTCACCATGGGCTCGCCGAAAAAAGTCACGATCCTGTAAAAATGATAGGAAAAGAAGAATATACAGCTGATATTCTTTGTAGTCCAGTCAACTTAGGCTTTGACCTGGAACTAATTGCAACAGAAAGTATCTCTCCGCTAACTTGACTAATAATACTTTACCAACAATATATCAAAAGTCCTAAGAAATCTAAGTGGTGGAACATTTAAAATTTAGCATTATATAATCCCACCACGCATGTAGCAATATTCTGTTTCGAACGGGCTACCATACGTTGCAAGGGAGACTACTCTTTACAACCCAGCGTTGTTGACGAATCCGACCAGGTGATCGATGTAAACAACCGAAACATATTTGCACCCGGTGGTGGGTTCGAGACCGGTGAATGCTCCTAATTAAAATCTGTAGACTGATGGTTGGTGAGCATTCTGTAATATCGTATAATTGAGAATATATTCACATGAGGCAGGGGCCGCGGAACGGGGGGGGGGGCAGGGGGGGCTACAACCCCCCCCCCCCCACTTTTTGAGACTGCAATGTTATAAGTCCTATCTTAGATAGCACCACTCCAGCATTTAACATGGCCGATATAGAGTTCAGCCCCCCCCCCACTTTCAAACGTGCTCCGAGGCGCCTGTGAGGTACTTTTCTCTCCCATTTCACGGCGCTGTTGTTGCAATATTATTGCTGTCAACGCAGCTATACAATTGATGAATTGCTCGTTGTTTTCCAATTTTCTCAGAGCTATGCTCTTTCATTTTACAGATATACTGCCGATGACTCCGAATAACACACTTACAAATCACTGTTTCGTTAACTGCACGGCTGAAACGTGAGTGTTCACCGTCCCCTTTCCTTCATCCATATATGGCACTGCGACGAAATGTATGGAAACGCGTACGCACCAAAATGCGCGCACACTCACACGGGTGTTCCAAGTTTGGGTGTCACATCAATAAACGCGGGATAAAGCGCTCCCCGCCCCCGGACAATTGACCATACGTTCTTCATCGTAACTCCAGAATGGAAGGAGACTAGAACCGAAACTTTCAGACTTTTCGGACTTTCAGACGATGTATTTTATCTCGTGTATTACAAGCGCTGTTGTATAAAGCTGGCGGAGGCATGGTGAAAATATCAACATAGCTACCCTTATTGATCATTCAAAATAGTTAGGTTGTCTTTCATCATCAACTTGAATGTTTTTATTGGCCATCTCACTTGAAAATGATTAAATTCACATGAGGTGTAATCGCAGCAGATCTAACAGTTTATTTCTTAAACATATTTCCATTTCAGAAATCCTCCAGCCATCAAAAAAGGGATTTTATGTCATGATGGAACAGGTCGAGGAGTTCTCATTTTTAGATAATGCCAAATACATAATGCGATATGTCTCAGTTCTCTATCCTACGGGGCTTAGGAGCATATTTAATGGTCATATTACGCAGAGGTGCGTATTACACTGTACTATAGAGGTATTGCGAGCTTATTTTCTGTTCAATCATATTTTTCCCTCTATAGTCTATGTTCCTGGTGTTCTTCGTCCGATTCTGTTGATATCCTACGGAAGCATAGATAGGTCATGGGTGAAAATTATTTTTCGTTCACGAAATTATCTCCGACCCGGAGAAAATTATCTCCGACGCCGAGATACATCTCCGACCCGGAAAAAATTATCTCCGAACCGGAGATACATCTTCGACCCCGAGATACATTTCCTACCCGGAGAAAATTATCTTCGACCCCGAGATACATCTCCGACCCCGAAATACATCTCCGGCCCAAAGATAATTGACCAATGAGAGTCGAGCTGTGGTAACGATCGCTGTAACACCATTGGTCAATCATCTCTGGATCGGAGATAATTATATCCGGGTCGGAGATGTATCTCCGGTTCGGAGATACTTATCTCCGGGTCGGGGATGTATCTCGGGGTCGGAGATAAGTTTCTCCGGGTCGGAGATAAGTTTCTCCGGGTCGGAGATAATTATCTCCGGGTCGGAGATGTATCTCCGGGTCGAAGATAATTGTCTCCGGGTCGGAGATGTATCTCCGGGTCGGAGATGATCATCTCCGAGTCGGAGATGTATCTCCGGGTCGAAGATAATTATCTCCGGATCGGAGATAATTTCGTGAACGAAAAAATAATTTTCACCCATGTCCTATGTATGCTTCCGTAATATTCTCTTTCCACCCGGACATAATTTATTCCAATTAGCTAAGATGGATTTGTGGGATCAACTACTAACCATTTATTTGAAAACAATCTCTAATTTTGTTTATCAGAATTTAGATCAATGACTAGAATTATCACTTGAGTGTGATATGTCAGCAGAATAGCCAGATAGACACTTTGGGTTCATCACAGGTATCCATCCAGAAATGTAGTGTGTTGAGTCTCAGCTATTTGTAGATAGTATCGAGAATGGGTCTGTCGGGTTGTGAATCCTAAATCGACTCCGTCAAGTAAAGATTTAACGACGCCACAAAGATGAATGTACTGAAGTAGCTGATTATATATGAGAAGTAAAACTTTCGTGTGATGCACATAAATAAATTTACTTGCTCATTGTATGGTAACAATAATTGTCTATGGATAAAATAGATTTGATATTACAGTAATGACGATAATTTTATCAAACCAGGTCAATGAATCTTCACTGCCTAGCCTAGTCCGCTCCATAACATCTTGCGTCATGACGATGTGTTACTTCCGACGGACTGTCACTGGCTGGAGTTAGAGCTGAATCGCCTCAAAAATCGCGTAATCGGCGACACCACGCAATGTCGCTGGCACCTCAATTTGATATAATAGACAGCTGGAAAATTCAGAAAAAGCCTCTAAAAATGTTTCTGAGGCATTTTTTGGTACAAGCTGGTAACAAGTTATTTTAGGATATTTCAAGGGTGCTGAATCCGAATCTGCTTGTTACCACAATATCTTTCCCCGTTAAAACTTCGAAAATTGTTAATATATAGGTTATACACAAGCTGAAACCTTCTACACATAACTGTTTAGCTGCGAGTAGTATATAAACAGCAAATTCCTTATGATTTATGCAAATGAGATGACGTCATCGATGACGTCACAGAGCTATCATCCAATCAGAAGCCGTCAAAGGTCATTTCCGGGTCAAAGGTCACATCCGGGTCAAAAGTCAAAGGTCACACCCGGGTTCAAAGGTCAAAGGTTACTTCCGGTCACGTGACCGGAAGTGACCTTTGGGGCATGTATTCTTCCGCGGTGATACGGTCTGGCGGTGATGCGGTCCACCTCCGCGGCCAGAAAGTAGTCCGGCGGTGATGCGGTTCGGACAGAAAAAGTAGTGCCAAGGCCATACGTTGCTTTTCGCCTATGACGTCACATCCGGGTCAAAAGGTCACACCCGGGTCAAAAGGTCACGTGACAACCTGGAGTTATCTCCCCCCTAGTTTTTTGTCACCAGGGGCAACGAGGGGACCTGGCCATATATACCAGTCATCAAGGTCAATACGACCGAATTAGCCCTTTTCAAATGGTTAACTACGGTATACAAAAGAACCCAAACACACAATGTTGTATTGACGCTTTCGCCGATTCGTGATTTGATTGGATTATTATCGAGCGTGCTCTGAAAACCTGTAAAATATGGGCCGAGGGGAGCCACTTTCGATAGGCGTCTGACTTGGCACTCTGTGAAATAAGAACCGAGACAAATAAGCTGCACCGAACACGGATCTGCAGATATAACTTGTACATTCAGCTACAAATAACAAAATCGGAGATTATTACATCCGAAAGGGGCACAACTCCATAAGCTGAGGCGAGTAATCCTTCGTTGGCTTGTAGAATACAACAATATAAATAAGTTTTCAAAATATAGTAGCTATACCGAACCCAGTTCTGCAGATATAGCTGGTTACATTCAGGCATATAGGACAGAAATAGAAATTAATATAGCTGTAAAGGGGCAGAACTCTGTAGAATATGGGCCGAGAGGAGCCACTTTCGATAGGCGTCTGACTTAGCACTAGATAAATAAGTGTTGAAAATTTGGTGGTTGTGTCTCAAGCGATTTTGCCTAAAATGCGGTAACGGACGGACGGACGTACGGACGGACGTACATGGCGACGACAATACCCCGAGGCCAAAATGGCCGAGGGGTAAAAACTAAAGAAATTTGTCAATACCGCTCAGGTTATTTTCTGTTCACAATGACGTCGTCTTCTCAACGTTGCAGTATACGACCTGGCCGCCCGACGTCATCAGTAAAATAACATGGCCTGTATTGGCGACTTTCTCTGATTATGCACATATTTTGTTGAAACTTTGACAGAAAAGTATGCAAAATTGGTTAGGATGATATACTAACTTTCACAGCTCTACGAAAAGTATTAGCTGATATCTTGACCGAAACGTCGCGGATAGGAATTAGGTTACAGATCGACTATAGTAAAAGTTGTGGCTAAAAGTTGGCCTCGTGATGTCCACCCTATTGAGTTGAATGCTGTTCAATAGCACGAAATCTTCTTTCTTTTGGGAGAGAAGCTAAGAATAATCCTCTATGTCATGAAGTAGATGAAGCATTTCATGGAAATCGCATATATGTACATATATTTCCAGATTAATCTACTCCAACCCCTAAACGACCGTATTTTTCTGACGTTATTTCCTCGAAAATCGGCTGTTGAACACCCCTGATTCAACCATAAATTTCACCGCTTTCCACCACAGCAACAGCTTAGGACTTTTGATATGTTGTACACCAAAGCTCTCTGAACCAGATGCTCGAAAAATTATTTATGTTGCAATTTGTTCCAGGTTGAGCTATTTTTGACCGTAGATTGACTGGACTATTGACTGGTACAGGCATTTTGAATGCATTTTTACGCCTTTCAATTTAAAAATCAACAAAATATCGTGCTTCGATCGATAGGTTGCCAATTGACATGCAGATGTCAGCACAGGAGTGAAACGGACAACATCTAGAGGGGCACAGGCCCTCAAAACAAGAGTTTTGGGGGGTGTGGGCGGTGGTATTGCGGTGAAGTGTCGAAATATGGGGTCTCTATAAAAACCCCATGCTTTATATAAAAATACATCAAGGTCCGAAACGCATTTTGGGGGAAACGAGAAATAAACGGTTTACCTCCAAACGAAATACATCAGCATATTCTACAAGCATGTATTCCCGTCGTCAAATTAGTAAATTTGTGCAAGTTTTTACCTTTGCTGGGCTATTCCAAATCCAACGCAAGTAGTGGTATAGGCGTATTACAGACCCCCTCCTCCACCCAAATACTCCTCCACTCACCGACCGCCGTCATACGTCACTACTGATTTCTAGTTGTATAGATTATTGGGATTTGACATTAATAAATTATATAGTTATAATTTACCTAAATATATATATATAGTATAGACCTACATATGATATTATAAATAAATCCTCCGAATTTATACGATAATCGTTAATAACGATTCAAAACACGGCATATATTTTACTCTATATCGGTTTTACAAAAAGGGTGTTATTTCAATAAAAATATATATATGTAGTACAGATTTATGATATTATAAATAATTTCTCCGAATTTGTACGTTAACCGTTCATAAGGATTTAAAAACACGGCGTATATTAGGTTACAAGAAAAGCGTTATTGCAATCGGTGTATGGCGACATTTGGTGTTGAATAATACACAGTACATTTGGTACGGTAAATATTGATTATAATTTCGCTGTATAGGTAGAGCGGTCGGTGTTACCAATTACAGAATCGTATTGATTCTAGAACGTATCGATGTATTCATGTGAGATTGTACTATAGTTGACGGTGTAACACGTGTGATAGAATAAACAGAATCGGCTATAGGCCTCATGGGGTTATTCCAATCCGTGTATGGCGACATTTAGTGTTGGGTGTTTATATTTATAGAACGATATCGATTTAGTTAGGGTATGGAATTATGCAATACGATCGACATATAATAAGAGTTGAAAGGATATACCGTGAAATAAATCATTATTTGGGAACTGCTTTTCGAGATATATACGGCTAATATTATTCGATTTATCTCTTACTTCGGAATGGCGAATTTACTGGAAAATACCAGCGAACCTAAAGAATCGTCCGTAAGTATTACGATTTTATTACAACTTACTCACAGATAATACCGATACGTTTTATCATATGACTTTGTCGATATAATGATGTACATAGCGAACGGCGTTGTAAATGATCGATTATAACCGATTTGAATATAATGTCTGCTCACTTTTAATATTTCAACTGTATATTTTTTATAGGCTAACAACTCTGCGTGGGCTAAATTCGTACGAGAAAATGCGGACGTTTTAGGTAGTTCGGGCTGGGCAAGTTTGGAGAATGCATTTGCCGTAGATGCGGTCGTTGAAACACGGCCCATTTATAATGACGATGATTGGAATGTGAATATAAGAAGTCCGACAACCATTCTCCTAAATGATTCCCCTTCACTACCGGATATTAAAACACGAAAATGTGTGGAAGAATTAGCCCGTTTATTTCCACCCCGAGTTTGTAAAAACTATAACCAGTCATTAGGCGTTGAAGTTTGTGGTAGATGTCGAGTTAGTTTATGCAGAGAGTGCGCATGTTTCGCCCGACAGAGCTAATTCCGGGTTGGTATTTTGTCCAACTTGTTGTAGTTGTAAGCTTTGTGGTCATTGGTGAATGAAAGTTTCCAAATAATCAAAACCAATAATAACAATAAAGAGCTGCCACGCCTATATATGGATGGTATATTTATTATCACTGGATAGCAGCTGTAACTGACTATCGTCCATATAAAGTCATATCGAAACGACTCTGGACGGTGGCTGAAAGAAAGAAGAACACAATTTCGGTTGTTAAAGTTCAAAGTATATATTTATTTATACAAATTAATTAATTTAGTAATGACCGTTTCACAACGAAAATACAAACTGAACAATCCTAGTACCCAAACGTCAATTTCATTTCCATAACACTGTGAAAGAGCTGAGGGTATATCGATAACAAATGCAACGGCACGCCCTGGTGGCGAAATCAACTAATCAAAATGTTTGATCGGTTGTCTTGTGTACTCGCGCGGTAAAAGTCTGTTTATTAAGAATTTACGCATCTCAGCGGCAGATTCTTCCGCTTCATCGTTTGATAAGTCGTCTTCTTCACGCATCCGTTTCTTAGTCGCCATTACTTTCTGATGAATCGGGTGCTTCCGTAGTTTTCTCCATAACCTTAAATTACGGACGTAGATATTTCGGAACCTTGTCTGTATTCTGGGTAAAAGCTTGTCATATGCCATCTGATGCGCAATTGGTTCATCCATTCCGTCTTCTTCGTAAACTTCCGCAAGGTCGTTTATATCGGATTCATGATCATCAATCGCTTTATCCGCGAAGAGATCCCACAAACACACGTCATTCTCGACATCATCGTTATCTCCAGCAGCATCATCATCATCATCATCATCATCCGTAACTTCTCCGTCATCATCGCGGTCACCATTACCATCATCATCATCACCATCATTGCCATCATCATTATCATCATCATCATCGGCGTCAGTAGCGTCGGTATCATTTTGATCACCGTGGTAGCCAAAAGTTTGACCTGAAGTACATTTATTTTTACCATTACTACCGGAACTGGAAAATTCGTCCCCATGGACAATACTTCCGCCCGCATGGTAATACGATCCTCCACATGGCGTAAGGTCACTCACCGTCATCGTATAGGGATCTTCTACTCTACTTGGTGGACCTATAGCGGGACTCGGTGGTGTCTCTTGTCTATGCATTAGACGCATATGCCTGAGTATATTATCGCGACGAGAGAGTGTCTTCTGACAGAACGGACATGTACTCGACATGGTTCCCGGTCAGAGAGCGGATAAAGTCTGAGGCTAATGGTGTACAAACGACCGTATATGACCACTCACTCACTCACTCTCACTAACTCACTCACTCACTCACTCACCATCGTTAGTGCGTCCATGCGTTAAGACGGGCGTTGGGAACGCCTCACGGACGTTGGGCATGCCTCTATCACTCAATCACTCACTCACTCACTCTCACTAACTCACTCACACACTCACCATCGTTAGTGCGTCCATGCTTAAGACGGGCGTTGGGAACGCCTCACGGACGTTGGGCATGCCTCAATCACTCACTCAGTCACCCATTCACTCAATCACTCACACACACTCTGACTGACCCTCGCAAATATATCGGTTGCGCATAAGCACATCTGCGGTCCCATTGACACCAGCACCACGAGTGGTCAATACGACAGATGACGTCACAAGAAGGTCAACAGCGCCCCCTGGTGTCAACGGGACCGCAGATGTGCTTATGCGCAACCGATATATTTGCGAGGGTCAGTCAGAGTGTGTGTGAGTGATTGAGTGAGTGAGTGACTGATTGAGTGATTGAGGCATGCCCAACGTCCGTGAGGCGTTCCCAACGCCCGTCTTAACCCATGGACGCACTAACGATGGTGAGTGAGTGAGTGAGTTAGTGAGAGTGAGTGAGTGAGTGAGTGATTGAGTGATAGAGGCATGCCCAACGTCCGTGAGGCGTTCCCAACGCCCGTCTTAACGCATGGACGCACTAACGATGGTGAGTGAGTTAGTGAGAGTGAGTGAGTGAGTGGTCATATAAGTTCGTTTGTACACCATTAGCCTCAGACTGTATCCGCTCTCTGACCGGGAACCATGTCGAGTACATGTCCGTTCTGTCAGAAGACACTCTCTCGTCGCGATAATATGCTCAGGCATATGCGTATAATGCACAGACAAGAGACACCACCGAGTCCCGCTATAGGTCCACCAAGTAGAGTAGAACATTCCTTTACGATGACGGTGAGTGACCCTACGGCATGTGGAGGATCGTATTACCATGCGGGCGGAAGTATTGTCCATGGGGACGAATTTTCCAGTTCCGGTAGTAATGATAAAAATAGATGTACTTCAGGTCAAACTTTTGGCTACCACGGTGATCAAAATGATACCGACGCTACTGACGCCGATGATGATGATGATAATGATGATGGCAATGATGGTGATGATGATGATGATGGTAATGGTGACCGTGATGATGACGGAGAAGTTACGGATGATGATGATGATGATGATGCTGCTGGAGATAACGATGATGTCGAGAATGACGTGTGTTTGTGGGATCTCTTCGCGGATAAAGCATTGATGATCATGAATCCGATATAAACGACCTTGCGGAAGTTTACGAAGAAGACGGAATGGATGAACCAATTGCGCATCAGATGGCATATGACAAGCTTTTACCCAGAATACAGACAAGGTTCCGAAATATCTACGTCCGTGATTTAAGGTTATGGAGAAAACTACGGAAGCACCCGATTCATCAGAAAGTAATGGCGACTAAGAAACGGATGCGTGAGGAAGACGACTTATCAAACGATGAAGCGGAAGAACCTGCCGCTGAGATGCGTAAATTCTTAATAAACAGACTTTTACCGCGCGAGTACACAAGACAACCGATCAAACATTTTGATTAGTTGATTTCGCCACCAGGGCGTGCCGTTGCATTTGTTATCGATATACCCTCAGCTCTTTCACAGTGTTATGGAAATGAAATTGACGTTTGGGTACTAGGATTGTTCAGTTTGTATTTTCGTTTTGAAACGGTCATTACTAAGCTAAATAATTTGTATAAATAAATATATACTTTGAACTTTAACAACCGAAGTTGTGTTCTTCTTTCTTTCAGCCACCGTCCAGAGTCGTTTCGATATGACTTTATATGGACGATAGTCAGTTACAGCTGCTATCCAGTGATAATAAATATACCATCCATAGATAGGCGTGGCAGCTCTATATTGTTATTATTGGTTTTGATTATTTGGAAAGTTTCATTCACCAATGACCACAAAGCTTACAACTACAACAAGTTGGACAAAATACCAACCCCGAATTAGCTCTGTCGGGCGAAACACGCGCACTCTCTTCACAAACTAACTCGACATCTACCACAAACTTCAACGCCTAATGACTGGTTACAGTTTTTACAAACTCGGGGTGGAAATAAACGGGCTAATTCTTCCACACATTTTCGTGTTTTAATATCCGGTAGTGAAGGGGAATCATTTAGGAGAATGGTTGTCGGACTTCTTATATTCACATTCCAATCATCGTCATTATAAACGGGCCGTGTTTCAACGACCGCATCTACGGTAAATGCATTCTCCAAACTTGGCCAGCCCGAACTACCTAAAACGTCCGCATTTTCTCGTACGAATCCAGCTCACGCAGAGTTGTTAGCCTATAAAAAATATACAGTTGAAATATTAAAAGTGAACAGACATTATATTCAAATCGGTTATAATCGATCATTTACAACGCCGTTCGCTATGTACATCATTATATCGACAAAGTCATATGATAAAACGTATCGGTATTATCTGTGAGTAAGTTGTAATAAAATCGTAATACTTACGGACGATTCTTTAGGTTCGCTGGTATTTTCCAGTAAATTCGCCATTCCGAAGTAAGAGATAAATCGAATAATATTAGCCGTATATATCTCGAAAAGCAGTTCCCAAATAATGATTTATTTCACGGTATATCCTTTCAACATTCCATACCCTAACTAAATCGATATCGTTCTATAAATATAAACACCCAACACTAAATGTCGCCATACACGGATTGGAATAACCCATGAGGCCTATAGCCGATTCTGTTTATTCTATCACACGTGTTACACCGTCAACTATAGTACAATCTCACATGAATACATCGGTACGTTCTAGAATCAATACGATTCTGTAATTGGTAACACCGACCGCTCTACCTATACAGCGAAATTATAATCAATATTTACCGTACCAAATGTACGGTGTATTATTCAACACCAAATGTCGCCATACACCGATTGCAATAACGCTTTTCTTGTAACCTAATATACGCCGTGTTTTTAAATCCTTATGAACGGTTAACGTACAAATGCGGAGAAATTATTTATAATATCATAAATCTGTACTACATATATATATTTTTATTGAAATAACACCCTTTTTGTAAAACCGATATAGAGTAAAATATATGCCGTGTTTTGAATCGTTATTAACGATTATCGTATAAATTCGGAGAATTTATTTATAATATCATATGTAGGTCTATACTATATATATATATTTAGGTAAATTATAACTATATAATTTATTAATGTCAAATCCCAATAATCTATACAACTAGAAATCAGTAGTGACGTATGACGGCGGTCGGTGAGTGGAGGAGTATTTGGGTGGAGGAGGGGGTCTGTAATACGCCTATACCACTACTAACGTACTATGGCGGTCTTCGTTCTCAATTCTGATTGGTCAGTCGCGACACGCCTCCGGCAGCTGATCAGTGTGTGATCTCTTTGTCGGAGGCGTGTCGCGACTGACCAATTTGAATTGAGAACGAAGCCCGCCATAATGTTGGGTGTTCCGGGATGGATGGACAGTTACGTTGGATTTTGAATCGCCCGGCAAAGGTATAAAATTGCACAAATTTACTAATTTGACGACGGGAATATATAGAGTGACAATTGGAGAATAAGCTGATGTATTTTGTTTGGAGGTGAACCGTTTATTTCTCGTTTCACCCAAAATGCGTGTCGGACCTTGGTGTATTTTTATATAAAGCATGGGGTTATATATAGAGACCCCATATTTCGACACTTCACCGTAATACCACCGTGAATATAGTAACCAACTTATCAGCCTTCTAATCATCCTTTGAAGGAATTTCTATAGTGAACACAGTAAGGCTATACACGTAATAACATGTTCTTCCTTTCATGTTGTTCCAGTCACTGGCACATACACATAAACACTATTTGAACAGCTAACAAACTTTTGCAACACTTAACATCACAAAAGCGACAAATTCAAGTTTGATCACTCTTGCCTTGTGCAAGGGAGATAACCTTGTTGACAATGTTGAAAAAAAAATAATAATAAAATTGTCGCGCATAGACCGGAATTCGCAAACGAACCTCCATATGAAGTCCGACCGACAGCACATCAAGTACGCGGTATGTGAATTCTTGGAAATCCAAGAAAAGGTCCATTGTTGAATCTTCGAATCTGGGGACTTCTTCTGGAAAACACTGAAACGACACAAATTAATTGATGATAAGCACAGGGCTAAGTAGCACTGTTTTGTCAGAGATTTTTTTGAAATTTTAAAATTAAATTTTTTTAAATTTTAAAATTTTAAATTTTTTTAATTTTAAAATTTTAAATTTTTTTTAACATCTTGGAAACACTAAATTATTATATAGCTGACTATAATACTCATACATGGTCATATTTTAAAGCGCGAGCCCGTGTTTGCCAAGCATGGAAAATTACACTATATAGTATATACCCATTGTAGGGTTTATATACTATATTAATTTTTGTTTCAAGATAGTTGGATACTAACAGAGTCATGCATGGTCATAAATGAACGTGACCCTGATTTTGCCAAGTCGATTTCCCCGCGTTCTTTCTTTGTGGTCTAATTCGGTTAAGAACAGATTATCCAATTCCAAAATCCTTTAAAAAACTGTTCTCTTTAAAGCTTATATTTTATTTATTTTTTCTTCTTTTATTCAGATATCCTTATTTTGGCAGATGAGCAGAAACATGCACAGTAGATTTGGATTTATCTGGAAACTCCTGAAATGAAGCATGGGGGGAGGGGGGGGGGTGCAAATAACTCACCCAGGCTTTCCGTGGCCAAACCATAAATGACTCATAAGTTTCCAGACTATTATCACCGTACCTGGAAAACGAAAACAAGATGAACGTTATTATAGATATAAAATGTACGCAATTACGTCTGATGATTTTATTAAAAGATTAAAAGGCGATAAGGAGACCTATTCTGTTGACAGGGTCGAATGTGTCATGCACGAACAAGCATTCAATCGATCGATGTCGTTGATTTTAAGATACATGCACAACTGACCCTTCTGTAGGCTAAATACATGTCTTTACTGAAATGGAGCCTCCTTTTTGAAACGACTATTTTTCGAGAAGTTCTTAATTTTTCATTCAATTGATAACTTGGTCAAGTATAGTACACCTTCAACAAAATAACTGGGCCTCAATGTTTCGAATTTTAGCCTACATTTGTTTTCTGTGAAATTTTATGGGTATTTTTTTCAATTGAACAAAATTGGATAAAATACGAAGGTCAGACTGAAAGCATGAATATCTCTGCAACCAAAACCTCATTACGAAAACTGAAACGCCGCTATTTTCTTTAACTAGTTAAAAAGAACGATGCCAAATTCCGAATCCCTCTGATGAATAATTTTCAAAATATAAACGGTTTCCTTTAAAAACTTTAAAATCAAGTTGGCCTAATGGATTAAAAGCGATCAACAGATTAGAGGCTATTATCTGAGATTGGTGATAAAAGTTATGACATGAAATTGAAATCCGTAGTCTGTGCCATTTCGTGAAAAAAGGGTATAAATCGAGTCATTTAAACACACAATTAGACACGAAGGACCCCTTGGACCAAAACGCCATATAACCTGGTGATATGCGGTGGCATTAGATCTCCACTACTGGAAAATCTTTTTGATTCAAGGGGTCATTCGTGTCTAAATGTGTGTTTACATGACTCGATTTAGATCCTGTTTCACGAAATAGCCCATGCTGCGGATTTCAATATCATGTCATAACCATATAATCATAACGCAATAGAGCTAGAACTTTCACATATTGTGTACATATATTTCATAACTTTGAATGACATTGTGACAGGCGCGAACATGTAATAATGTGAAACCAGTTTCTCCAAAGCTGTTTCACGATGTGATTACACTGGTCAGAATAAACACGATACCTCGTCCCACAGTCTAACTGAGTCATCGATATAAAATCATTTATGCAGCGAATGACGCATGGACGCACTAACGATGGTGAGTGAGTGAGTGAGTTAGTGAGAGTGAGTGAGTGAGTGGTCATATAAGTTCGTTTGTACACCATTAGCCTCAGACTGTATCCGCTCTCTGACCGGGAACCATGTCGAGTACATGTCCGTTCTGTCAGAAGACACTCTCTCGTCGCGATAATATGCTCAGGCATATGCGTATAATGCACAGACAAGAGACACCACCGAGTCCCGCTATAGGTCCACCAAGTAGAGTAGAACATTCCTTTACGATGACGGTGAGTGACCCTACGGCATGTGGAGGATCGTATTACCATGCGGGCGGAAGTATTGTCCATGGGGACGAATTTTGCAGTTCCGGTAGTAATGATAAAAATAGATGTACTTCAGGTCAAACTTTTGGCTACCACGGTGATCAAAATGATACCGACGCTACTGACGCCGATGATGATGATGATAATGATGATGGCAATGATAATGATGATGGCAATGATGGTGATGATGATGATGATGGTAATGGTGACCGTGATGATGACGGAGAAGTTACGGATGATGATGATGATGATGATGCTGCTGGAGATAACGATGATGTCGAAAATGACGTGTGTTTGTGGGATCTCTTCGCGGATAAAGCGATTGATGATCATGAATCCGATATAAACGACCTTGCGGAAGTTTACGAAGAAGACGGAATGGATGAACCAATTGCGCATCAGCTGGCATATGACAAGCTTTTACCCAGAATACAGACAAGGTTCCGAAATATCTACGTCCGTAATTTAAGGTTATGGAGAAAACTACGGAAGCACCCGATTCATCAGAAAGTAATGGCGACTAAGAAACGGATGCGTGAGGAAGACGACTTATCAAACGATGAAGCGGAAGAACCTGCCGCTGAGATGCGTAAATTCTTAATAAACAGACTTTTACCGCGCGAGTACACAAGACAACCGATCAAACATTTTGATTAGTTGATTTCGCCACCAGGGCATGTCGTTGCATTTGTTATCGATATACCCTCAGCTCTTTCACAGTGTTATGGAAATGAAATTGACGTTTGGGTACTAGGATTGTTCAGTTTGTATTTTCGTTTTGAAACGGTCATTACTAAGTTAATTAATTTGTATAAATAAATATATACTTTGAACTTTAACAACCGAAGTTGTGTTCTTCTTTCTTTCAGCCACCGTCCAGAGTCGTTTCGATATGACTTTATATGGACGATAGTCAGTTACAGCTGCTATCCAGTGATAATAAATATACCATCCATAGATAGGCGTGGCAGCTCTATATTGTTATTATTGGTTTTGATTATTTGGAAAGTTTCATTCACCAATGACCACAAAGCTTACAACTACAACAAGTTGGACAAAATACCAACCCCGAATTAGCTCTGTTGGGCGAAACACGCACACTCTCTTCACAAACTAACTCGACATCTACCACAAACTTCAACGCCTAATGACTGGTTACAGTTTTTACAAACTCGGGGTGGAAATAAACGGGCTAATTCTTCCACACATTTTCGTGTTTTAATATCCGGTAGTGAAGGGGAATCATTTAGGAGAATGGTTGTCGGACTTCTTATATTCACATTCCAATCATCGTCATTATAAACGGGCCGTGTTTCAACGACCGCATCTACGGTAAATGCATTCTCCAAACTTGGCCAGCCCGAACTACCTAAAACGTCCGCATTTTCTCGTACGAATCCAGCTCACGCAGAGTTGTTAGCCTATAAAAAATATACAGTTGAAATATTAAAAGTGAACAGACATTATATTCAAATCGGTTATAATCGATCATTTACAACGCCGTTCGCTATGTACATCATTATATCGACAAAGTCATATGATAAAACGTATCGGTATTATCTGTGAGTAAGTTGTAATAAAATCGTAATACTTACGGACGATTCTTTAGGTTCGCTGGTATTTTCCAGTAAATTCGCCATTCCGAAGTAAGAGATAAATCGAATAATATTAGCCGTATATATCTCGAAAAGCAGTTCCCAAATAATGATTTATTTCACGGTATATCCTTTCAACATTCCATACCCTAACTAAATCGATATCGTTCTATAAATATAAACACCCAACACTAAATGTCGCCATACACGGATTGGAATAACCCATGAGGCCTATAGCCGATTCTGTTTATTCTATCACACGTGTTACACCGTCAACTATAGTACAATCTCACATGAATACATCGGTACGTTCTAGAATCAATACGATTCTGTAATTGGTAACACCGACCGCTCTACCTATACAGCGAAATTATAATCAATATTTACCGTACCAAATGTACGGTGTATTATTCAACACCAAATGTCGCCATACACCGATTGCAATAACGCTTTTCTTGTAACCTAATATACGCCGTGTTTTTAAATCCTTATGAACGGTTAACGTACAAATGCGGAGAAATTATTTATAATATCATAAATCTGTACTACATATATATATTTTTATTGAAATAACACCCTTTTTGTAAAACCGATATAGAGTAAAATATATGCCGTGTTTTGAATCGTTATTAACGATTATCGTATAAATTCGGAGAATTTATTTATAATATCATATGTAGGTCTATACTATATATATATATTTAGGTAAATTATAACTATATAATTTATTAATGTCAAATCCCAATAATCTATACAACTAGAAATCAGTAGTGACGTATGACGGCGGTCGGTGAGTGGAGGAGTATTTGGGTGGAGGAGGGGGTCTGTAATACGCCTATACCACTACTAACGTACTATGGCGGTCTTCGTTCTCAATTCTGATTGGTCAGTCGCGACACGCCTCCGGCAGCTGATCAGTGTGTGATCTCTTTGTCGGAGGCGTGTCGCGACTGACCAATTTGAATTGAGAACGAAGCCCGCCATAATGTTGGGTGTTCCGGGATGGATGGACAGTTACGTTGGATTTTGAATCGCCCGGCAAAGGTATAAAATTGCACAAATTTACTAATTTGACGACGGGAATATATAGAGTGACAATTGGAGAATAAGCTGATGTATTTTGTTTGGAGGTGAACCGTTTATTTCTCGTTTCACCCAAAATGCGTGTCGGACCTTGGTGTATTTTTATATAAAGCATGGGGTTATATATAGAGACCCCATATTTCGACACTTCACCGTAATACCACCGTGAATATAGTAACCAACTTATCAGCCTTCTAATCATCCTTTGAAGGAATTTCTATAGTGAACACAGTAAGGCTATACACGTAATAACATGTTCTTCCTTTCATGTTGTTCCAGTCACTGGCACATACACATAAACACTATTTGAACAGCTAACAAACTTTTGCAACACTTAACATCACAAAAGCGACAAATTCAAGTTTGATCACTCTTGCCTTGTGCAAGGGAGATAACCTTGTTGACAATGTTGAAAAAAAAATAATAATAAAATTGTCGCGCATAGACCGGAATTCGCAAACGAACCTCCATATGAAGTCCGACCGACAGCACATCAAGTACGCGGTATGTGAATTCTTGGAAATCCAAGAAAAGGTCCATTGTTGAATCTTCGAATCTGGGGACTTCTTCTGGAAAACACTGAAACGACACAAATTAATTGATGATAAGCACAGGGCTAAGTAGCACTGTTTTGTCAGAGATTTTTTTGAAATTTTAAAATTAAATTTTTTTAAATTTTAAAATTTTAAATTTTTTTAATTTTAAAATTTTAAATTTTTTTTAACATCTTGGAAACACTAAATTATTATATAGCTGACTATAATACTCATACATGGTCATATTTTAAAGCGCGAGCCCGTGTTTGCCAAGCATGGAAAATTACACTATATAGTATATACCCATTGTAGGGTTTATATACTATATTAATTTTTGTTTCAAGATAGTTGGATACTAACAGAGTCATGCATGGTCATAAATGAACGTGACCCTGATTTTGCCAAGTCGATTTCCCCGCGTTCTTTCTTTGTGGTCTAATTCGGTTAAGAACAGATTATCCAATTCCAAAATCCTTTAAAAAACTGTTCTCTTTAAAGCTTATATTTTATTTATTTTTTCTTCTTTTATTCAGATATCCTTATTTTGGCAGATGAGCAGAAACATGCACAGTAGATTTGGATTTATCTGGAAACTCCTGAAATGAAGCATGGGGGGAGGGGGGGGGTGCAAATAACTCACCCAGGCTTTCCGTGGCCAAACCATAAATGACTCATAAGTTTCCAGACTATTATCACCGTACCTGGAAAACGAAAACAAGATGAACGTTATTATAGATATAAAATGTACGCAATTACGTCTGATGATTTTATTAAAAGATTAAAAGGCGATAAGGAGACCTATTCTGTTGACAGGGTCGAATGTGTCATGCACGAACAGGCATTCAATCGATCGATGTCGTTGATTTTAAGATACATGCACAACTGACCCTTCTGTAGGCTAAATACATGTCTTTACTGAAATGGAGCCTCCTTTTTGAAACGATTATTTTTCGAGAAGTTCTTAATTTTTCATTCAATTGATGACTTGGTCAAGTATAGTACACCTTCAACAAAATAACTGGGCCTCAATGTTTCGAATTTTAGCCTACATTTGTTTTCTGTGAAATTTTATGGGTATTTTTTTCAATTGAACAAAATTGGATAAAATACGAAGGTCAGACTGAAAGCATGAATATCTCTGCAACCAAAACCTCATTACGAAAACTGAAACGCCGCTATTTTCTTTAACTAGTTAAAAAGAACGATGTCAAATTCCGAATCCCTCTGATGAATAATTTTCAAAATATAAACGGTTTCCTTTAAAAACTTTAAAATCAAGTAGGCCTAATGGATTAAAAGCGATCAACAGATTAGAGGCTATTATCTGAGATTGGTGATAAAAGTTATGACATGAAATTGAAATCCGTAGTCTGTGCCATTTCGTGAAAAAAGGGTATAAATCGAGTCATCTAAACACACATTTAGACACGAAGGACCCCTTGGACCAAAACGCCATATAACCTGGTGATATGCGGTGGCATTAGATCTCCACTACTGGAAAATCTTTTTGATTCAAGGGGTCATTCGTGTCTAAATGTGTGTTTACATGACTCGATTTAGATCCTGTTTCACGAAATAGCCCATGCTGCGGATTTCAATATCATGTCATAACCATATAATCATAACGCAATAGAGCTAGAACTTTCACATATTGTGTACATATATTTCATAACTTTGAATGACATTGTGACAGGCGCGAACATGTAATAATGTGAAACCAGTTTCTCCAAAGCTGTTTCACGATGTGATTACACTGGTCAGAATAAACACGATACCTCGTCCCACAGTCTAACTGAGTCATCGATATAAAATCATTTATGCAGCGAAAGACGCGTAAACGTCATGTGCTTTTATCATCTATAGAGCAGTATTTCTCTCAGAACAAACGTCGACCCCTAATAAGAAATTGCATGGGCTATTAAGCTGGAATAAGCAAAATATATTAAATCTTTTAGCTAATGCTTCTCGAGAGAAGTCCTTAAAATGACGAGAATATATTTTTTTTGGTGTCCAACCTTGGAAGTCCAGATAACCGATATGGCACTATAAACCATTCACCCATCCCCAAATTTAACACCACGAAGTTGAATCCACTTTTGGAATATCACTATATAAAATTCACTTAATTTGCATAGTAATTAAAGTAAGGTTTACTCTGACAACGCCCTGTTGTATTGAAATCGACATGGGCAACACCGGCTTCCACTGACATCTCCATTGAAATGGGCTTCAGTTTAATAGTTATTTTGGTATGCAACATTTTTCAATCCAATCTGCCCCTCCCTTGCAACGTTGCATTGAATGTCGGAAAGATAAAGGGCGACAACTCTCTCTCTCATAGCAGGCGTTAGATCCGAAATTCAATATTCAATTTTCGCCCATAAAAGAATTTCCGCGAATTAACTCAACATATTAGTTTTGCTTAGCCCGTTTTCGTGATTCTATATATGAAGCGCATTTTTGAAAAAAAATGGCCGCCAAAGCTTCTCAGTTGGTAGTTCGCTGTGGCTTTATATCCAAAAATGTTTCTGATGCCTTTGTCTACCTTTATGCCCAATTTCATGCTTTTATGAGAAAAAGGCACTATTCGATGGTAAATCTGCACATATTGACTAGATGAGGCTATTGATACCTATGCACGCCGCGGCTACCAGGGAAGCAGCACAGGTTGCACAGACCTTACAACTGGCGTTAGCTAGCTACCTCACTCACTCACTCACCCACACGTCACGTTCACTCAATCACTCCACCATTCACCCTATGCGCGCGATGATATCACAGGTCAAAGGTCATCCGGAATTGACCGGTCCCCGCTCGCGTCGACGAAAGAGTCAAGCCACACATCTCACGCAACTCGCCACTCAACAAGTCAGTAATACATACTACTTTCAGCATTGAAATGTTCTTGGTCGCCTTTAGTGAGCAAATCGATCATAGCTTGCTTATCCAACCCATATTATCGCAATAATTCCCAAATATTTGAAATTGGGCGTTCCCTAGTACCGTAATCGCGACACACCCGGGGGGCACACTCGTTCCTATATTTTGTGTCTTCATATGTTTACGTGACTGTTTAAATTATCTGACTATTGTATGATTAATGAAAGCTCGTTTGAAAAACGGACGAAGAGCATTTCCCCAGATAATTTTGTAACACATAATTTGGTACTCACAGGGCTTTAGATCTCCCCAATTTGGGCACACACCCTATTCGGAGTGGAAATCTTTTTTAGGATGGGACAGTGTGTGGAGCACATAACCCTGGAGGATGGGCAATCAGGAATCATCACTGGTAGAAGTGCCTCTGAGAAGGGATTTTTTCACCAACGGGCGAAACCCAGTGTGAGGCAACACCAACTTTATTTTGCGTTTCATGGGCCCACCGACATTAAAAACTCGAATAAAAATAAAATTTCAAATTGCCACTTTTATATTTCCCATGAAAGTTTGAACATAAAGACTTTAACCCCCTTTTTATTCCTGATTGTATGAATTAGGCTGTTGTATTCTATCTGAAACAATGCCAGCAAATAAAAATGTAAAACAACAAAGAATAAATACCTTTCACTATAATTTTTCACTGTAAGTCAGCGAATTGTTATTGTTGTAAAATGCTGCTAATACTTCTTAGGCAATAACGACATTCAATGTGAATCAGGAACCTTCACTGGCTGTGTGATCTATCACTCTGTCATGGTACCCATATTTCGACAGTGATGCAGTATGTCAGAGCTAGGAAATGGAGGGTGTTTCAACGGCTCTGCCGATACAGCATGGTTTTAACTTGCTGTTGAAAGCTGAGGCTGTTGGAACACATGCACAATTCGCTAGATTGTTCTGGAAGACAACCACAGCCACAACAAAATGATGACAATGTTAGATTTGGAGTGTATGTTGGCAGTTAACATGTGACTTAACATACAATTTTTGATCTTGAGAAAATAGGTCAATGTCAGTCATAGACTTCAGGTCCATCATCAGTTGCATATATGTGGTATCAATTTAGAATGCCTAGCTATATTTCATGTTATATCATAATATAATGTATATAACCTTGAGAAAATAGATTCAGTCAACTAGGATAGGCTTCTAGTCAGTCAGCAATTGCAAAAGTATGATGAATTTGGAGAGCCCATCTTCCCTCCTTTAAAAATTATTGCTATTAATGCTAAATTTGACCGCGATAAAACAGGTGAATGTCAGTCAATTTCATTAATTAGGCTACTGATCAGACTGACAGATGACACGGAAAAGTCAGTTCATTTTGGGGCATCATTAAGTATCATCTTCGAAGTCTAAATATTCTGTCAAAATGCACCAGAACACACCATTTTACTTCAATTATAGAGAAGAAAAAAGCAACTCCGAGTAGGGATCACATTTTTTTTAACCCTGGACGAACCACTGGGCATTTATTCTTACATTAGGTGTCATGATTTTACATTCTCCACCACATCCTCACGTGACAGAGAGAAAAACGGTTGTGAGAAGAATAAATAAGTACCCTTTTGTTGATTTGAAACTTTGTTTTGATGTTTGTAATATGGAATGCTGTAGTGTGGTATTTTGATATGTTATATATAGGTCATTTCCTTGCATACAAATACTGATAAAAAAAACATCACGAATAACATCATAAGGTGATCCTATAATATATTTCTAGGCTATATATATTAGTTAAGTGTTAAGGTCTGCCAGAGGACCCCTCTTCTTCAGGAAATTTTGGTTGTTGTTCTTTTCGGCAATTAATTCTTCTATATGTTTTGTTCGGAAAATTGCCGATCTTGTTGCTGTTCAATTAGGCTTCCTAGAGCATCGGCTTGAGGTGTAAACACTTTTTTAATCAGTAAGACAATACACAATTTTATTCTGTGTATTTCGCTATTAGTTCTAGCATCTTAAGAAGTGAACAAAGTTACAAACAGCTCCATACGCACAGTATGTATAGAAGGCATAATGTGATCTTAGCCAATACACATTTATCAATAGGTAAGCCAGTGAATTATGTCAGTCAGATTGGACGGATATCAAAATGCTGCCATTTTCAGAAATTGTAAAATGTTTAGCGATAACCTGACAGTGATCTACAGATGGTGTGATTCAGGTATTACAATACACACTCCACAAATGTTGTAACTCGCATGGAAATATACAATTATGAAACATGCGAGTTACAACATTTGTAGGTTTCCATCAACTCTGATGTGGATTGCCAAGAAAATTATACCTATATTATCTTAAAATGACAGTTCTTATCCAAACTTCATGACATGTAGAAATATTCAATGCAGGTACATACTCACTATATCACCATACTTTATTCACTTATGCACAGTTTATTTAGTTCTTGCCAGATAAGAAGATTATGTATTGTTTTCATCAATTAGAGTGTGTATTGTATCACCTGAATCACACCATTTGTAGATCGCTGTCAAGTTATAGCATTTAACAATTTCTGAAAATGACAGCATTTTAATATCCGTCCAACCTGACAGACATAATTTACTGGCCTACCTATTCATAAATGTGTATTGGCTAAGATCACATTATACCTTGTATATATACTGTGCGTATGGATCTGTTTGTAACTTTGTTCGCTGCTGAAGATGCTATAAATAATAGCGAAATATACAGAATGAAATTGTCATCCCTACTCGGAGTTGCTTTTCTGCTCTATTATTGGAAAATCATCAGTGGTTCCAATGGATTACTTCAATTAGATATACACGTAAACATTTCCCAGGTGGGATGTGCCATATAGCAGGTATGTAAGTTCCACTTCAAAAATCTTTGAAGCACTGATTCGGAAATGAAGTGTTTACTTTGTTGACATGTAAGCAGTCTACTAGTCCACTTATGTAAAGTGCATTATACAATAAGTCAACCATTACAGGTTTTATTAACTGAATGGTCAACATACCGGCCTACAATACGAGGCCTGATCTAAAGGTAAAGCAGAATATCAGTGTTGCAGTATGTCTATTTGACCAAAATGGCCCGACTTCAAGCCCACTTGAATTCTTGCAATTCTCCATACTGACCATACACTGATGGCAACATATTTTCTCTGACTGCATTTTAGTTATGTGTGTAAGCAGGGGTTGATGTAGCCTGGATTTAGATATATTTAGCTGACTTTACCCTATGCCACATGATTATGCCGGCGCTAACAGAACCAATGTCCTTTCAGTCCATTTTTAAACCATAATGTTAATAAAATTAGTAATTGTAAAAAAGAATGTATAATGAGATATAAATTAAGCATTTTGTTGATGGGCTGCAAAATCCGTACGAGAGGTGGCCCTTCAATTTCAATCAAAAAAAAACCACCAGTCCTTTGGAATCCTTCGTCCGTCTGACAATAATAAACTTCATGAACAGATGAAATACCAATAAAGTGTGCTATATTATTTTACTGTCTATAGTGCCACCCAATTTTGAACAACATCATGAACCTACATGATGAAGCAAACTCCACAGATGTGGCCGGGGGAATGTAGATATTGGACTCAATTAAGTCATGAGAATGTCATATATTTAAAAAAAATGACCATTTGGCCCTACAAGGGATGTGAATTATAACACTGGGAATGTTACATTCATGTTCAGCAAAATAGAATTACTTTTCCTTGATTAAGAAGCAAATTTCCATTTTTGTGAAAACAAAATCTTATTTTGAGATGCAAAAATGCATCTCCATGATTCGTCAACACCACTAAAATCTTGTCAGTTCTTTGCCTATCTTGCAAGATCATTATACCCAAACTTCATGGAAATCAAACACGTTGTTCAGAAGATATGATATTACACATGTTTACCTGCATTCATGTCTATAGCGCCACCTAGTGACGACCAAATGCCACAAAAAACAAGCGGGTGAAATCTAAAACCATAAGAGTTCAATGGAAAAAACTTTAATCATGATAATAGTTATGGAAGTTTTGACGTTAAGTCAGATCAATGCGATTTTTCATTTAAATGGCAATTTGGTTCCCACCGAAAGGGAATTATCATGTCGGCAATCCTATATTTATGATTGGCAACCTAGAATTGAACAGTTTTTAAATATTTCTTCAAGCGAATTGGTGAATTTTCATTTCAAAAAACTTGCCTTTATAATTATGCCAGCTACACCAAAACCTTTTCAGCACATTGACTATCCTTCGAGACCATTGTAATCAAATTTCAAAGAAATCAGACAAGCCGTTCAGACGAAATCGTCAGAGAAAGGTTTACCTATGCTCAGACAACAACGCCACCTAGTGGTGAGCAGCGGGTATCGAAACACAACCAGACAAATTTCCCAGGCCTATTGAGATAGCACACCAAGTCTGACCCGAAAATATTTAACGGTTTCAGAGATATTCACGTTTAAAGTCGCGGCGGCGGCGACGGATCCGTTTCTCATGAAAACATAAGAGCATCCACTTTGTGGAAATGCTCTAAATATGCTAAAACTAACGCTGAGAACCCACAGGTTGTTTCAAATGTCGGGCTTAACACATTAAAGCAGCAATAAAATTGAACAAGTGTATGGCGTACATGGGTGATAAAGACATTATTCCTGTGTTGAAATAGTATGTTACATGGGCAATAAAGTTATAAATCTGGATAACAACGACTCCATTATTTACTTAAAATACCTCGTCTGGTGCTATGCAAACCTTTCTATGTCCTGATTGACATATCCGTGGATAAGCGCATCGTCTCGCCTGGCGTACTTCATCTTGACGTCCGCTGGGAGCGAGAATACGTCTCTCGTCAGGCTGAACACATCGTCAAGCTGTAATTTTCAGGTAGAGTATATCATTCTCAATATTGTGAACTACCAGTACGCAATCAGTATTAGCAGAAAATAAGTTTGATGCAATCTAGGTAAACCAAGATGGCAAATCAGGTGAATACGATTTAGACGTAACGCTATGAAGACTTCGTGCGAAATGTTCGCCGATAACCAAATCCCAAAGTAAGCCAATCACGACCATTTCTGACTTTTCTCTCTGACATTGATTGACGTTTACTTCACAGAGATTAACATCAACGCGCGGCACAATCTTTTGATATTCTCTACCCCCTAACAAAGCCAGACTTCGGCGGGATTAAACTTTTTTTTATCTTCACGCACACTGTCTGGAAATGACGCCATATTTGGATACTGTTTCTCGATAATGTTTATATATTAGTCCACGTGCTACCGTGTGTTATTACTGTGGGCGAGATTTCAACAAGCTAGCCACCTGATTGGCTAACAAATGTAGTTTCAGATTCGCATGGGATTTATATAGGGCTGAATTCAGATATAATATTCCGTAATATTATATTTGAGTTTACTGAGATTGGTGTTTGATGGTGACAGCGCGTGGGCATCGCCCTTTCAAGGTGATGAAATCTGATGATGGGCTCAGTTCATGAACATTTAAAGGGGGTGAGTGAGTGAGTAAGTAGGATTTAACGTCGTTTTAAACTGTTTCAGTCATATCACGACGGTGCCTAACCATCTCGCTGGGGGGTCTAATAATACCTCAGCCACCAGCCAGATTTTTGGACCGGATTCCGGGCCTTCGCGCACATCACTGGAAGTGACATCATATATAGTAAAATAGATGTTTGCCGAACATTTCGATTACTTTTCAAGTCTGAATAATACCTCTGTTGACCTGGCGTTAAAAAGAATTATCTGGGGAGTATTTTCCCTGTTTATCTGGACAGAGTACATGTATATAGTTCGCTCATGTGCAACACTGAAGGAGTTGCTCGGTCGGTTTCAAACTGAACCGAGCGTACGTGGTCTGCTGCAATGTTTCGAGAAAGCTACGATATATTGCAGTGTTCATTGGCCAACATGTTGAGTTGACTTCATTTTCTAAAACATCTTCTTCTCTGAAACGGCTTAACCGATCCCCTCGAAACTTGGTACGTATAATCGATGGGTTCAAAATACAAAATTGTCACCAATCAAAATCGTAGGATTTTCAAGTAACGGATTTTGCTGATGAAAACGGCTATATATATTGAGACGACCAGCCTATGCTGTACAGTTTTGTTCTATTGATAGTTGTATTAAGATCGTTTTTCCAGTACAGAAGCATAACATGTAAATGTGTTATCGATGGCCTAATTTCCGTTTATGCCTGTAAAACGCTCACCTGATCAATTCAGAGTAATTTTAATGGCTGTTTTCTTGATGGATTGTATCAGTGTTTGGTACAGATCATTAGCATTTGCTGACAGGTGATGACATAATTCTTTTATGGAGTTGCCGACAAGTTCTGGCCGATGTCCGCCATGTTGTTTCATGACCACATATCTGGACAGATTCGTATCTTGCTATAATTATTTATTGTCGCTGTTAGTGATAACTAACAATCTGATTATTCTCAGAGGCATAAGAGTTATTTATTCTCTTGGAATTATTGACTGTGAAATGTTTAATAAGCCGTAGAGTCAACTCTTATGGGTGGCTGTACAGTGTTTTGGTATTTTGGGAGGTTCCCGATAGTGGGCGCGCTATCGAATCACTGCACGAGCGGGAAGATATAAATACATCGACGAGAGGATCAGAAGTCAGATTGCTCTAAGCTTTCTCACCGGGAAGACCTGCCAATAAGGTACAACATGGGTTCTTACACTGATGATATGGCACTGAGTGACAAATAAAGAAGCCTTACCCCACCACACAGATCATGATGACGCATACATTTTAGAGATGAGCCATAAAAAACTCATAACCCGTAAGAAACCCGTAACACCCGTAAGAAACCCGTAAAGAGTTACGGGGTGTTACAGATGTATTTGTCCTATGATGACTATTAGAGATGAATAATCCTAACCCGTAATACCCGTAAGAAGTCACGGGATGGTACGGATGTGTGCAACTGATGTTTTGAGTGCTCATAGATGAATAAACCCAGAACCCATACAAACCCATAAGTCTATAACCCGTAATACCCGTAAGAAGTTACGGGGTGGTGCAACTGATGTTTTGAGTATTCTAGATGACAAAACCCAGAACCCGTAAAAACCCGTAACAAGTCCATAACCCGTAATATGGGAGATTGGGGCACAGTGGGACATGGGGCACAGTGGGACAAGCCGTCTAGCTCTTTTGTTAAGAACAAGAGGCACATAACATTACAATAAGCAGAAAGCTATCCCCCCCATACAACTTCTATATTGATTACAAGTAAAACCTATCATTGGTAAAAAATTAGGGACACAAAAACTGTTTTTGAGCAGTCAAAGTAATTTTTTAGGACTAGATGATAGTTCATTATGAGACGTTTTCAGGAGTACTATATCGATTTAGTATCTCAGCTGTATGTATTAGTTTTTTGTCATAAAAAGGAATATATCATGCACGTGGGGCAGAGTGGGACACTTTTGCCGGGGCACACTGGGACAATAATAATCAAATGGTAAAATTTCCTTTCATCCTAAAATGCCATCAAAGTGCATTATTTTGTTTCCTATATGGTAGTATTTGCTAATCTTATCAGATTTGATGAGTTTTACTAAAACTTTCAAATTCAAATGCTTTCGTTGGGATGAGAACCCCACAAAATCTTTTTTTCCTCAAATTTGGCTCCTGGGAAATATTTTACGTAAAGCAGGGGCCTAAAATAGCAACTAACTTAACCACCGCTGTTGAATCTTCTATGAAACATGTTGGTATATACTTCTTATAAAATATGTTTTGTTTATTGTCCCATCGCACCCCAGTGGGTGTCCCAGAGTACCCCATAGTGGGGCAAAGTGGGACATATTTTTTTACGTTTTTAAAACATAATTTTTGAGAAAAGTATAACAGATATTTCAGATTTTTTTGTGTGACTATGTCATCATAAGTATAAGTTATAACGAGAGTATACAAGGCTAAACTACAGGGCAATAATAACAGAGATTTTTGCAAAAATGTCCCAGTGTACCCCAATCTCCCCTACCCGTAAGAAGTTACGGAGTATTACTCTGATGTTGTACCTATGTTACAAGCATACCCAGTGAAGAAGTATACCCATAACAAACCCGTAATACCCGTAAGCAGTTAAGGGGTATTACAGTGATAAGCCCATAACACCTGTATGCTGTTACAGGTTATTTAGCCTATTTACACTGAAGTGGTGTTATTCTGAAGTGTATACAGAGATGATGAGTGACCTGTAACCACCCATAACCCATCCATGAGAGTTCATGTGTTATATATTACATGTATACACAGAGGTTACGTGATCAGTTTAATGCGAGTGTTTGCGTCACGTACCATCACACCACGTCACGTTATACAATATATATCTTGTGTTTTCTATGGCGAATAAAACCATACCTTTATTATGTTGAAACTTGAACATGGTGTTAACTTCATCTATGCAGTTTGAGTTCAACCTATCCTATCCTATGAGTTCAGATATCTCTCTATATCTGCGGTGTCAGAATCCTAGACGTTATATCGAAGTATCGTACTGAGAAGTACCGAGATGTACCAAGAAGTACTGAGATGTACCAAGAAGTGTATAATTAACCGCTATTCTGACCGGTACATGTTCTGAGCATCACTATAGTGTATTTCAATTACATTATATGGTGGCCAGAGTGTGTGATCGTTACAATATATACGATATCCGACATGATTATGAAGAACAAACGGATTCCAGAGTCGCAAATTGCACTGATTTGCTCGAACGGGATACAAAATGGCGTGTTGGGTGCGAATTTCAAAGTCGCTCAAATGGAATGGAGTTTTTGACACTGGTAGTGCATGATGTGCAAAATAAACGGGCATTGTTCAATTTTGCTATTCATCGATCGGTTTGGCGGCCATTTTTGTGTCAGTACATTAGCGACAGACCTTTAGTCCCGTATCAACACTGAGCAAAAACAAAACCTGACAGAAAAAAGGAAAAATAAGAAATAAAAAAATGACCAATACTAATAGAGGGACCTGCCTACGGCTTGTCCCCCTAATCGGGAAATTATTCTCCGATGAGTGGTAAAATATCTTTGGTCAATTTTATTTTTAAAAAAACCAAAATTTTGACGAAAACTCCTCTTGTTCGTAATTTTGGATTTACGCATGCTCCTCTATTCGGGGGATATCTCAACGTGATAAGTCATAAAGCGACTGATTTTCCGCTCTTATTATTTTGTTTATATTCCCCATATAATACATTGGTGTACTGATATACTATGGTATATGTATATATAAACATGTTACTAACACAAGGGTATAAACATGCCTAATCACAGCATAGAAGATAAAGGGGTCAATCATCCAGACATAATGCCATTCTCCGAACTGTTTGTCGGTATTTGAGGAATTAATGTCAAATATAGCTTTCATGATATATTATATGAGTTAAATACCGTACTATATCCGAAAAAGCTCAAATTCCATAGAGGGGGAAACTGTACATTAAAGCTGCACCTTAATATATAGCCTACTGTAAAGAGAGCGCGGAGAGAAAAACTTACCTTTTGACAGTAAGACAGTCTGACAGATCGAATTTAATCCATAAAGGGGAGAAAACTGTACATTAAAGCTGTACCTTAATGTATATTGTGAAGATATCGCGGAGAGAAAAACTCACCTTTTGACAGTATACAGTCCAACAGATCGAATTTAATTATGGGAAGAAACTCTAATGTATACTGTGAAGGTATGAAGGGCAGAAATCGTACATCACGGCAGCTTGGCCGTTCGAGAGATAGTCTATATAAAGGAGAGAAAACTCTACATTAACATAAACTCTTTATAAAGTGTGGAGAGAAAACCTTCCGACAGGCCGAGATATCACATTACATAGAGAGGAGAAGACTATATTCATGCAACTCTATACTAATATATACAGTAAAGGTATGGAGGAGAGAAAACTTAGCTCACGACAGTCCGACGGTCTGAGTCGTCGAACTCTATAGAAGGGAGGAAACTCTACCTTTATTTACACTGTGAAGAGATCGCGTAGAGAAAAACTTTCCTTCTGACACTACGGCAGTCCGACAGGTCGAATTTGATAGAGGGTAGAAAACACTAGTCAGTCTGTGTCATCGACACTACGACAGTCCGACAGGACTAGACATTATTAATTTACCTCGAATCCTGAATGATCCAGAGGTACGCAGTACTGTACCAAACTATTTTAAGTTCACAGAACCTCCTTGCATTTCATATAAGTATACTAAATCTATAGCCACCAAAATATTCAATTACTCTAATGCTGTCAAAGAGTTTGACTGGAACTTATACACGTCGGGGGGCTATAGTTGTGATTGTGAATCGTCGAACTTTATCTATACACCATGTAAACATGTTGTGACTGGTGACCTTGATGTGGTGAGTGATAAGGACCTAAGATTACTCCTGATGAAAGGACCTAAAGGTATTGCGCTACTATTTCTAAAAACTCTGGCGTTGAATGTATGTGGATATTGAAAAACTCAAAATGTCTTACGGAAGAACTTGATGCTAAAGGTCACATACAGTATAGACATGTATCCACATGGGATTTCTCGACTCTCTATACCACAATCCCTCATAAGGACCTTATTGACCGTCTAAGTTCAGTAATAGTATCTGTGTTCAAGAAAACTGATCGTAGATATATTAATGTCGGAAGCCATAAAGCATTCTTTAGCTCTACTACATACATGTACAAGAGATATCCTTCATAAGATGTTTATAGAGTTTATAGAGTTGCTTGAATTTCTCATTAAAAATATCTATGTGAAATTTGGCAACACAATATATCAACAGCATATAGATATTCCAATGGGTACTAATTGTGCACCCCTATTGGCTGACCTATATCTGTTGTCTTATGAATATGACTATATGCAGACGCTTTCAAAAACCGATCCATTCAAAGCCCGTTCCTTATCATTCACCAAACGCTATATAGACGATCTTCTCGCTGTGGATAATCGCTATATAAATCACGCAGTGAAGGATATATATCCACCTTCACAGGATTTGGAGGAAACTACAGATAACCCTACAGGCACATCGTATTTGGACCTATATCTCTATAAAAATGAAGCGGGCCTTCTCTCTCGTCGACTGTATGACAAAAGAGATGATTACAATTTCGACATCGTAAACTATCCCTTTCTGGACAGTAATATTCCAGTGGGCCCTGCATATGGCGTATACATATCACGCCTAGTAGCAATTGCAAGATCCTGTGTTAAATGTGACGACTTTAATCAACGTCACAAAACACAGTTGCAGAAACTTATAAAACAGGGCTACACCACCAAGCCCCTCCACTCAAAGTTTCTCAAATTTGGCGATACATATCGCATGCTGATAGCAAAATACGAGCATAGCGTGCAAGATCTATGGCGTTACGTTTCGTAACTTGTGTCTAATTCCGCTTAACCCGGGGCTAGGGGCCGTATGAACCCATGTACTTCAAGGTCCTCATGGTACTCATATGAACAGTCACTTTCAAAGCGTGACTGAGATACATCAGTATTTAGATGACGACTTTACAACGAATATTATGGATTAAGAATACTGATCAGCGATAAGGATTTGATATTTTTGGAACATCATGATGTCTTGCCGGCATCATTGAAAAGTGTTGACCGCTTCTCTCTTGCAGGAAACAAGCCTATGTTTATGTATACTATGATTGTCTTTTTAAATTTGGTACTTATACTGTTATATGGAACATGGAATAGGTCTTTGGATTATGGACGCGGATATTCTCTAATGGGCGATGGCTGAGTTATGAATGACGGACCAGAAGCTTGTAATGAAGAAAGGGAGAAAACTCTAGACAGTCTGAGTCATCGAACTTTAAATTGTTATACCCTGAAGAGATCGCGGAGAGAAAAACTTACCTTTTGACAGTACGACAGTCCGACGGATGCTTATTTGATAGACATGAGAGAATTCTACTCTAATGTATACTGCAAAGGTATGGCCGAAGGAGAGAAAGCTTAGCTCACGACAGTGTGACAGTCTGAGTCATCGAATTTTATATAGGGGAGGAAACTCTACCTTAATTCATACCGTGAAGAGATTGCAGAGAGAAAAACTTATCTTTTGACAGTGCGACAGATCGAATTTGATAGAGGGGAGGAAACTCTACTCGAATGTAAATTGCGAAGGTGTGGGGGAGAGAAAGCTTACCTCACGACCGTCCGACAGTCAGACAGTCTGAGAGATAGAAGAAGGGGAAAAACTCTACCTTAGTATATACAGTGAAGGTATGAAGGAGAGAAAAGTTAGCTCACGACAGTCTACCAGTACGACGGTTGGAGTGCTCGAACTTTACAGAGAGGAGGAAACTCTACCTTAATTTACACTATGAAAACATCGCATAGAGCAAAAAAGTTAACAGTGCACCAGACTGACAAACAATAAAGTTTATATTCCATTATGCACAACACTAGCTGCAATCGTACTCTAACTATATAGAATTTCTTGGTTGAACAAATGGTTAACCAGTTTAGCGAGTAAGCGAGTGAATAAATATGATTTGACGTCGCTTTCAACTATATTTCAGTCATATCGTCAGTGTAGCGACATGTCTATAGTCCATTAGACTAACTGTCCATGTAACATTATCTGTAATCACACTCTAACTCTATAGTATTTCTTGGTTAAACAAATGTTGAATAAATTATAAATGCAGTACAACTCAATTTGAAATAAAAGCCCGAGCGGTTGAAATCACCCTAGGTAACTGAAAACAGTTCTTTTGCTTGGTAGCATTTACGTCCAGCTTGTATGAAAGCAATCTGAAGCAAGACCCTGTGGCAAGGTACCCTCATACTAAATTTGCTCTAAAAAGAAAGTTTTACTTGGCACCACTTATAGGTGGATCATGAAAGTAAACCAGGATAGTAAATCAAGGAAATACCATTTGGTCATATGGCTATGAAAAATATCTTCAAGCTGTTTGCCTTCGCAATATACATTAGAGTGAAGTTTTATCACCGTTATCAAATTCAATCTGTCGGACTGTCGTACTGTCAAAAGGTAAGTTTTCTCTCCGCGATCTCTTCACGGTACAAATTAAGGTAGATATTCCTCCCCTCTATAAATTTCGATGACTCGGAATGTCGGACTGTCATGAGGTAAGTTTTCTCTCCTGCATGCCTTCGCAATATACAGCAGAGTACAGTACGTCTTCTCGGTGTAAGATAAGAGTTTCCTCCCCTCTACAAAGTTTTGACCACTCGGACTGTCGTACCGTCGGACTGTCGTAAGGTAAGTTTTCTCTCCTCCATATCTTTGCAATATACATTATACTAGTGTTTGCTCCCCTCTATCAAATTCCATCTGTCGTACTGTCAATAAGTAAGTTTTTCTCTCCGCGATCTCTTGCCGGTATAAGTGAAGTTAGAGTTTCCTCCCGTATATAAAGTTCGATGACCCGGACTGTCGCACTGTCGGACTGTCGCGATGTAATTTTTCACTCCTTCATACCTTAGCAATATACATTATAGTAGAGTGCCCTCCCATCTATCAAATTCGATCTGTCGGACTGTCGTACTGTCAAAGGTAAGTTTCTTTCTCCGCGATCTCTTCTCGGTGTAAGTTAGAGTTTCCTTCCCTTTATAAAGTTTTGTTCACTCGGACTGTCGCAGTTTCGGACTGTCGTGCGGTAAGTTTTCTCTCCTCCATACCTTCGCAATATACATTAGGGTAGAGTTTTCTCCCCTCTATCAACTTCGGTCTGTCGGATTGTCGTACTGTCAAAAGGTAAGTTTTTTTCTTCGCGATCTCTTCTCGGTATAAACTAAGGTAGATTTTCCTCCCCTCTATAAAGTTCGATGACTTGGACTGTCGCAATATCGGACTGTCGTGAGCTAACTAATTGTTTTCCCCTCCATACCTTCGCAATATACATTAGAGTGTTTTCCCCTCCATCAAATTCGATCTGTCGGACCGTCGTACTGTTAAAAGGTAAGATTCCTCTCCGCGATCACTTCTTGGTATAAGTTAGAGTTTCCTCTCCTGTATAAAGCTTTGATCATTCTGACTATCGCACTTTCGGACTGCCGTGAGGTAAGGTTTATCTCCTCTATACCTTCCCCCCTCTATCAAATTCGATCTGTCGGATTGTCGTACTGTCAGAAGGTTAGCTTCTCTCCGCGATCTCCTCTTGGTATAAATTAAGGTAGAGTTTCCTCTTCTCTATAAAATTGGATGAATCGGACTGTCGCCCTGTCGGACTGTCGTGAGCTAAGTTTTCTCTCCCCCATGCCTTCGCAATATACATTCTAGTTTTATCACCTATACCAAATGTGATCTGTCGGACTGTCAAAAGGTCGATTTTCTCTCTGCGATCTCTTCAGGGTATAAATAAAGATACAGTTTCCTCCCCTCCATAAAGTTTGATGACTCGGACTGTCACACTGCCGGACTGTTATGGGATAAGTTTCCTCTCTTCCCTATCCAGTTGGGGATATTTGATTCTGCATGGCCCCAGTTTCCAAAATCCAAAACCACCTCTTCCCAACAGATTATACAGAAATTATATGTCTATTGCTCCACTGAATGTAAGCTTTCTTATTATAGAAGCTCTATATTATTGGGAACATGGGACATGGAGGGTCTGCCCGAAACCAGATATAACACTATACTTTTCAGATTTATATTCATATAGCTACTCACTTGTAGTGTTTTTCTTGTACAACCATGGAGCCTATAGCAAGCTCCATGGTATGGAAGACGATAAATGTAAGATATTCAAGAAAAAATGCTGTCCGGGTAATTTTTTGTGTCGTGCCGTGTCGTCCGCCCAAGGCTGCATGTGTATGGTATAATATAGGGTACGTGCTGAGCTTGAAAATGAATTCTCTAGTTCATCTAACATTGCGAGATCACTCTTGTTCTGGCTTTCTGGTTCATATACATGTATATCCCACCACGACTTCGCGATCTTTCAAAATATCTCGGTAAGTATATCGCGATTGTTCAGTCTCCACAGAAACTGGCTTATCTATATATATATCTCATCACGAGATCGCGATTTGTCAAAATATATGGGTTCATCATCCGAACGCATGATTGACACCACCATATGATTGTTCCACATAAGCGAAGGTCAGTTTCGCGTAATTTACTTATAGTCATGATCCAGAACGGAAGACATGGTAAACGTGAGTTTCGGATGAATCCATATGGCCACAACACTTTGAGCTAATATGAATGCTTTACAATAAATGAAAAACATTCATGATGAACCCACATGTCAAAAATTTTAAATTTCAAATCCACACGGCTGCTAATTTTATATCGAAAATTATGACTTTCATGTACTGGAGATTATTATTGATTGTGTATGTTATTGCTCGAATACGACGAAAACGGCCAGCTTGTATCATCAAGCAACTGTCCAATTGGCCGACCCGGTATTGGCCGAGTTGTAACCCGTATTTGCCGAGTTGTAACCCGTATTTGTCGAGTTGTAACCCGTATTGGCCGAGGTCATGAAAATAAAACCTGGGAGCTGTAGCTGCATATGCACTGTAGAAGCCCTTAACATTGCTTCGGTCCTTAACATCACAATGCGACGTTAAGGATCAATTATGTCGATATTTTTTGTTTATTGCGATGTTAAGGATCGACATGTCAACCCTTAATGTAGCATTGCGAGGTTAAGGACCGATGTCGCATTGCGAGGTTAAAGGCCGACATGTCGACACTTAATGTCGAAATGCGATGATAAGGGTCGACATGACGGCCCTTAACATCGCAATGTACATAATATCGACGTGGTCAACAATTAATATCGCAATGTCTGCTCAAACGCTCGAAACGTGTTAAGTATGAGGAACGAAATTTATTTATGATTTTCAGATTTCAATCTGTTTGACTGAGAAGAGATTGTCATACTAAACAGGTAATTCGCGAAATACAGCTTTCCACGATCTCAACTGTCATCGGGAGTCTCGATTTACCTAAATCAAGTCGGGCGCTTGATACGGGAGGCCTTGTACGCAATGGCGCATGCATGGAACGATTGTATACAATGATAAGAATTGAAAATTGACGTTTAATTTTCAATGATTCTTCGACATGTAAAGGCAATAACGAAAATTGAAAATTGACGGTCAAATTTCAATTTTTGTTTATTATGCACACGAGGAGAAAATTGAAAACTGACGGTCAAATTTCAATTACTGTTTATTATGCATATGGGGAGAAAGAATGAGGAATGGACGAATATTACACGAACCCACTCTGCCCTTTTTTTACAATTTTAATCTTTTGTTTAGCTGAATCATAGAAGGGACACTAAAATAATTTCAACCGCGGAGCTAATATTTTCACCGCGGTTGAAATAGTTACCTACATGGTGAAAATATTATTTCCGCGATGGGAATTCTTTGTTTTTTCCACGGTGAACATACTATCTCCGCGGTGAAAATAGTTTCCCATACGATGAAAACCTTTTCCATGGCTGAGCTTATTACCTCGCGGAGATATTTCCACCGCGGAGAAAGCTATTTTCACCGCGGCGGAGGTAAAGATTTCCACCACATATCATAGCTTATCATTCCAGGGTCATCCGCGCTTTGATCATTGGTAAACTAAACGTGGCGGCCTTGAAGGATCATCGGGGATTATTGTCACCATTTGGAGTTAACTACTGGTATCACAGAATATTATTTTATAATCCAACCTCACCGATTCTCATGGCATCAGATTGTATACAACCCACTTAAGGATAGCTATCCCCTTAGAGGCAGTTTTTGCACCCCCATGACAATTTGTCGTCTGTATCAATAAATATACAAGATAACCATAATAAACTATATATTTTATGAAAGCATACGTCATAGGGATTCCAACTATATGATTTGTATAACTGACGCTGCTACTGTGTAGAAAATATTCCAAGTTTAAAAAATTAAAATGAAAACAATAGCGTCCATTTTTCAATTGAAATTTCATGAAAACTATTGGTCTTGTTTCAACTTTGATGGTGTACCTTGGTAGGAGACAATTCGAACTAGTAAATTTTATCTCATTTTTTTTAATTTTTGCCTGGTTTTGTTTTTATAACTATTTTACTAAAATAAATTGAAAAAAATGTACTTTTTTACGGTCGTTTGTCTTAAAAGTTGGATAATTAAAAAACGAAGCCGAACTTACAAAAAGTGAGATAAGGTTTTCTAGATCACCTTATAAGTAACAAGCATGCCAAATTTCAAAAGCGTAGCATGGATACTTTTCGAGAAATAAACGTTTGAATTTCGGATTTTGTACAAAAATGAAAGGCTAGAAATCGGGCAAAATGTGTCCAGCTATACATCTGATGAATTAATCCCTATTTTTTGCTTGAATTCTATTGTCAAATACATTTTTAATCTGTCTAATGGGACCTACTCGAATTCCTGTTTATTCTGGATAACTATTACACTAAGTTTTTTTCATCAAGTCGGTTTAAAGTCCAATTTAAACTTCAAAAACCTGCTAAAACTTGTTCACACCTGTGTAGATTACTTCACGGCGGGTGTCTGAGTGAAGTGTCACTGCCATAATTAGAAACAAAAATAAGGATGTTTGCATGGTTTTGATCAGAAGGGGGTTCATTAATGTAAATAAATAGGACTAATAGATAATTAGCTTACCATAATACTGCGGAAATGAGTTTTGGAAAGGGAAATTTAACAGACAAAAATAATAGTAGCCAAGCCCAAGCTAAGGCAATCTGTTTAATTGTTCCAGGGCATCGGAAACTAAATTTTTAATCCTAATATTGAAGCACTTCTATTTATAATTTTTATTTCATTTTTTCGCCAAATGCTAGAGGAAATAGTGAATATTTGAATGAAGAAATAAAAAAAAATGACCAATTTTGACCCTCTAAGGGGATAGCTATCCTTAAACCTGGTGACAAACAAAAATATTGATCCAGACCACGTTATCTCAATGATGCATATAACAGTGCCATACCTTTTCCTGGGAGAGGCCGTGATTACGGATGAGACAAAAACCTGTCCTATCAAATGCTGCCATCACTTCATCAGCCAAATATTGGAGTTTACCGGTGTCTCGAAGGGCTGTAACCTCTATCGGTTTCACTTTGTCCAGGTTTAGGATCGAAAAGTCAACGATTGGTAAAGGTGTTGATGCCATCTTTTAAGTATCGTATTAGGACTGTCACTTCTTGACGCACTTATCATGAGACTGAAAAACACAGACGAAGTAAAAACTGTTATCAACATTTATATACTAAACATACAACGCCTTAATTCTTGCAGTAACTCCACTGGTAATTCTTGCATAATATACTATGAAAGGCGATAGTGACCACTCGCGTTCTCGCCCTATGCATACAATGGGTTTATAACGCAAGAACGTGAAAACGTGTGAATGCGGGGGCGAGAACGTGAGAAATTATGACAAGTCAAACATCCTGTTCGTGAAACAAATTGTAATTTCGGCCTATGTTGGGTGACCATTCAACTCTGTCATTCTGTTCTCAGCAGACCGGCTGAGCTTTGAGGGTATCCTTTAACTGCTGCTCGTATTTATTTCCATAAAGTAAGATATTCACGGGATTGCTATGAATATCTGATTTGTAATTACGACATTGCTGGGAAAAACCAAAACAAAATTTTGTTCTCAAAACTAGTTGAAGAGTAGGGAAAGAGGAGTTAATGTGTCCATTGATTTTTGACATTTATACTAGATACTATATAATAGGATTAATCACAGATACCCCCTCTTTCAATGGGGTAATTTGTTTGGTTCAAAGTTTAATCCCCCCCTCCCCCGCCCCCAATTTTATCATAGGGTTGGAATAGAATTGCGACACTAGGTATTAAAAAACTGCGCTAAGTAGCGCTGAACAATAAATTATGTTTATATAGATGAGATTAATGTTAGGCGATATGTAGCGAAACAAATACATACACCCCCTTTTTTGAAAGAGGGTATTCTTTCAGTTGACATTTAGATATGGTCCCCACGTGACGTCACTCGATTGGATTACATAAACAAATCAGCATATTATATAACTTTGCCATTATTGTCGAGTAATATATAGTATAGGTGAGATAGATTGGGCTATAAGTAAGAGTGATTGGGTTGTTTAAGATCAACTACCTCCATTTCCGATGAAACAAAACTAATAGCTATAGGGTGTCAGTTCGGCAGCAATAAAAAACTAGAGCCTATGGGCTTTAATGAGATCTGGTAGCTGGGTTATTGGGGGATAAGTTTGTAATGAAATAAACGTACAATTATATATTTAATTTCAAGTTAGGCACTTGTTAGGTGGCACCAGGCACGAATATATGTGGCTAAAACGCAATCACAAGTTACATCCTGTGAATATATGAAGGGCCGTTCGCTCCATAAACGCATCCTTTAAACATTTTAACTTCTTAAACGTTTAAAAATTGTAAAGCTTTAAAAAGTTTAAACGTTTAAACTTGAACCAACCAATCAGATGTTATGAACTGACATTTTCCTGTTAAAAAGCAAACGTTTCCAGTTGTAAATTCGCGACTTCAGACAAAAGAAAAATTCGGTCTTTTAAAGGTTTCCGGTTAAAAGGATAACGTTTATAAGATTATAAGATATGTTACAGCTTGCTCTTGTGAGAAAAGCAAACAGTGGCCTGCAAAGGTGATAATGAGACAATGGTGACCAGGTTGGCAGCTATGGTAGAGCATCTCTCACATATACACCTAACCAGCTAAACTGTATAATTTTCTCAGCAGAGTCCAAGCTTTGGTAAAGTGACGATACCAGTCTGCCATACTTTAGAGCGTATTAATCTCATATTTTGTGGGAAAACAATGAACAGAGTAATATTTAATGCAGATAAGGGATCAAATATATACCAAGTGACTATTAGTGACTAAATATAGACATACAAAAGCCTTCCAACCACTAAGGATCCCCAAAACCCATCTCTGTGGAACTACTTTCATGTAGCGTAAGGCTATCCCGTGAGTCGGTTTGCACTTTTGTCCATTTCCCTACAGCATTCTAAAGAGCCTCTGGCTAACGCCAGATCTCAAAAACTCTGCACCACTTTGGAACTCTACATCCACCCTGGCTGAAACCCACATCGGCCATTGAAAGTCGTGGTATAGATGAAAATTATCTTGCTGGTGGGGTGGACAAATTTCTAAAATAAGGCGTTTTTACAACTTGGCGCCCAGATTAAGTAGTTTGATGCAATGCCTGGTTAATGTGGTTACTGTAGGGTATGTATGGTATCCCTGCCACCATTCGTCATTTATAACATGATACAAAATATCGACTTGTGGCATAGATGGTCAACCATAGATATGGTCCTTCTGCGGCGATAGAGAGGACCCCTGTCCCTCACCCCACTGAGAAATTATTAGCACTAGACATTCATCGAGATAACAGTTTATTATGGACCAATTTACCATACATATTGTCTGCCTTGGTACTTTCGAACCTTTCAGAAACCGGAAACAGGGCGCCAGACTCCCTAACCTAGATCAGAAATGTGTAATCACAGAAACCCCAGTTATTTATTAATCGTTTGAATACCGATATTTATGACGCTATATTTCTCCTTTCCTACCCAACCACACATCCTACTTTTCAGATCGGATTATTGAGGCAACACTCTATTATAAACTTTTCCTGCATGAACTAACTACTATGGGTAATACTCGCAATTAATATGCTTCTGTCTATTTGGCGGTGTACGTGGTTCGTGGTGGTGCATACTCCACACCGTTACCTTGGTATGTACAACCCAGAAAACAAGCGTCAGATCCGACATTCACTAGTCAGTCGTCGTCCATGTATACTTCCCATGTCGAAGACCAGAGAACCGTATTCGCACGACATTATTCCTCGACGAAGGCCTCGCTATGGAGTCACTACGTTATCTCTATTCCATTGATGGCTATTAGCCCCGCCACCGGAATTTTGACATAACCAGTATGTGTATCAATTTATATGTAATAATTTGTTCCCGATGGGACGGATCAGCCTCACTGAGTCAGACGGGTTGACGTTCCGTATAACACCGTCATTGATACTAGTAAGTGCATGTGCTATTGCGTGCCAGGGTGTATCTTTTGTTAATTTTATGAAGGTCTAATTAATCTGTGATGCTTCGACTTTCCACTCCTTCTTACTATTTTTCATATTACTGGCCGACACCGGAACCGGAAGTGACGTCGCAAACGTCATATGCAAATTTCAAATATTTACTCCTCTTTCTCTACTACTGTCAATCCTCCTAATATGGCGGTACGGGTTATCAGGTACATAGGATTGTCAATTAATAACCCACTCATACGGCACATTTCGAAATTCAAATGGATTCGGTATCAATGACGTTTCGAGTCTGTATATTAATTGTTTTGAACGGAGCCGGATCAAAGCTAATTCGAAGTGTGAACGGATAAGTCTACAGTTCGTGTATGAAGATGGAACAGCCGGGTTCCGGTATCGATGGCTCATTTTATAAGAGGGTAAAGGGATTACAGTTTGGTCCATTTTAAAGGCGTTGCGTTATATTTTGTCAAAAAGCAAGCAATACATATATAGTGCATTATCAGCGATACGGATTTGATATTTTTGGAACATCATGATGTCTTGCCGGCATCATTGAAAACTGTTGACCGCTTCTCTCTTGCAGGAAACAAGCCTATGTTTATGTATACTATGATTGTCTTTTTGAATTTGGTGCTAATACTGTTATATGGAAAATGGAATAGGTCTTTCGATTATGGACGCGGATATTCTCTAATGGACGACGGCTGGATTATGAATGACGGACTAGACGCTTGTAATTTAGAAAATAGGAGGGCGAAATTGACTGGTAAATGACATGGGCAAAAGTTTTCATGAATCCAGAATTACAAACTTCGCGGAATTCATAGCATATATAATTATTACTAAATAGTTTTGCGACTGTCTATACACTTTCTTTCCATCTGATCGCGGAGAGCTATACACTCGGTCTGGAACTGTTCATACACCGACGTACAACGTCACTCATATCGTAACGGTAACTCATATATTTATTTCTGGACAGCAGTCTGCTTGTTGTACGGTGGCCCACATATATATAGATACGGTACCGTACTTCTCCTCTCAGCATTCAAACGAAATGCGAACTTTATATCGACCTAGACATGGGCGGGCGGGCGGGGGGGTATTGTTTACATTTATTTATGATGCTCCATGAGGACGAGAAGGATAATATTGTCGAAAAAGGAGGCTTTTCACATGGAATATTTGATGATACACTCCGCTGATTTCTGACCTCATAATACCAACAACTTTACTTGGGTTAGCGATTTGATCAAAGCTAAAAAAAAAGCAATTATCCATCGAGCACACGCACCAATTTCAGCTTACAGCTAACCGATCGTCGCTATACACATTCGCAGCTACTGAAAACTGTATACTTTCTCTTCACTTACGTTCCCACATTGTGGATACAGAGGACAGTATATAGAAAATGTGATCATCACCTTCTACCACACCGGATCATTGACGACAGATCAAGGGAGCCTTTTGGGGCTTTTTTGTACCTGCAGCTAGTTCTTATACACAGTCAGGAAAATGGTGATAGCTATCACCGGAAATGGGCGATGACAGCGTCACCAATAAATGGTGATGAGTTAGAGCCATCACCATATTTCATCATCACCATTATATGGTGATGGCCGTCACCAATAAATGGTCATGAGTTAGAACCATCATTATATTTCATCATCACAATTATATGGTGATGGCCGTCACCAATAAATGGTGATGAGTTAGAACCATCATTATATTTCATCATCACCATTATATGGTGATAGCCGTCACCAATGGCGAGGTCCTGAAATCTCTAGGTAATTCTGCGATTTGTATTTTTCATAGACGGCTGAAAGAGGGATAGATTACCAGATTCTTTTTGCTCACATGTAGATTTGTTTGTGAGGACATGATTTGGTATAGTGTGTAGTTGTTCCACCTGGAATTTCAACTGGGTTAGTATTTACACGCGCCGTAGGCCAACAAACACTGACTGATACACTTTTTATCAGCTTGTAAATATGAATTTCACCTTATGATAAATCGATTGTTTTCGAATTCGTTTGTTATGGCCTGGTATTTGTTATAGCCTGGTATCTTAACAACTGTCGTTCTTTCAGCATTCTGAGTGTAAATATCGTATTTCAGATGAGCAGTGCAGTGGCGTCATTACGAACCTAAACCTTTAGCACGCAAGTCACATAATCTGGCCAGAGAGAAAGAGAGAACAACAAGCAGTTTTCACCTGGACCGTTTGGATCTTTCCCCTTTAACAGGTTAACAGCTGTCATGACGAGGTGAGGTGTCATTTAGAGAGACAATGTCCTCTGATACACTGTATGATTATTATTTATGCTAATTGAAATATAAGAAATCGTACCGTTAAGTTAAATCTGGGACGAATTATAATGATTACTCAACCAATCAGCTACTCTCAATTTAACTCTATTGAGGGAGTCAACAGTTATCCTCATGTACAATGGAGCTATCTCCCTTGAATTTATCCAATTAATCTAACTATTATGACCATACTATAATGTGTAATTTTTCAGGAGTGATCAGCCATTCACACGTCTAAATGGACTTGCTTCTCCTAGATTTATACAATCAATCTTAACTATCGAAAATAACCCCATCTTAAAGACAGGATATTAAACTATATTTTTTAGACTTTATAGGGAATATATCTGCAAGTTTGATTAGTTTTCTTTCTTTTCCCTCTCTCTTTTCCAAAACACCCAATACTCTTGTATGGGCCTATATCTGCTGCTTTCAGTTATATTTCTCCAGACGCTTAAAACATTGACAACACAGCTGTACTTAGTGAAGTAGCCACTCAACCATTAGACCTCCCATTAAATTGATTTTTCATCACACTGTATCAGTTACTTTAGGACCTGGGGACTGTTTCCCCATTATGTGTATGTTTGTATGTCAAATTCGTATAAGTGTTTATATAACTCTGTGTATGTCCACTTTCTCGTATGTTAATGTATGTTATCAAATCCACAAGCGAACATTTGTATACAATTCGTTGCGACTCCAATATAGTTATAACTTACAACGCACGTTAATAATATGTGACAATTCCTCAATTGAATCTATTACGTCACCATTCTTACATGTTTGTACTCTTGACACAGTTGTACTCCAATGTAATATTTCATTGAATCCATTATGGCGGACCCAGTGAGCATCGTATCTATGAATTGTCAAGGATTAGCTGACAAAAAAAAAGAGATATGATGTTTTCAATTACTTTAAAAAGAAAAAATACTCAATAATTTGTTTGCAAGACACACACATCGACAAAGAGATAGAAAAAAATATTAAAGCAGAATGGGGCCTCGATGCCTGGGCAAGTCCCTTCCGGTCAAATTCCCGTGGTGTCATAATTCTCTTTAGCGATAATTTTGATTACAAAGTTCATGAAGTTATAAAGGATCCTGGCGGAAATTACTTAATAATGAGTTTATCCATACACGATACACCTGTTACTCTGGCATCCATTTATGGTCCCAACTCCGATAGTCCTAATTTCTATAACAAATTAAACAAAATGATTATGGACCTTGAAAATCCTTCGATAATTATATGTGGCGATTGGAATTTGGTTTTGGATCCAGCAACTGATACTGAAAACTATAAACATGTTAATCACCCGCAAGCCCGAAAAGTAGTTTTAGACTTAATGAATAACCATAGTTACACAGATGTTTGGAGACTAAATCATGAATTTGAACGTAGGTACACCTGGCGCAGGAAAAATCCTAGACAACAAGCTCGACTTGATTTTTTTTTAACTTCACCAGACATATCCAATATAACAGTCGACAGTGATATTAAACCTGGGTACAAGACCGACCATTCGGCCATTGTTATTAAGTGTAAATTCATTAACACAGATAGAGGAAATTCATATTGGAAATTTAACTGTTCATTGCTACGTGATATTAAATATGCTGATAAGATTAAGGAAACTATAAATTCTGTGATTGATGAATATGCACCAACGCCATACGATAGAAATTCGCTACTAAATTTGGATCGATCAAAATTAGAATTAGATATCAACGATGAACTTTTCCTGGAAACCCTTCTTATGAAATTAAGAGGGGAAACGATAAAATATGCTTCAATGAAAAAGAAAGAACGTGATAAAGAAGAAGATAATTTGGAAAAAGAAATTAGCCGCTTGGAGAAGGAAGTGGAACAAAATTTCCTGCACATTGATACAGAAACAATAAACCTATTAGGTGAAAAGAAACAGAATTTAGAGAATATTAGGAAAGAGAAAATCCAAGGTATTATCACGAGAACTAAGGTTAAATGTGCAGATAAGGGGGAGAAACCAACGAAATATTTTTTAGGCCTGGAAAAACGACACTATACGAACAAACTATTGACCAAATTAGTATTAGACTCTGGAGAAGAAATATATGACAGTAAGCGGATTACAAACGAACAGAAAAAGTATTATGAAAATTTATACAGTAAACAAACAGAAACTGCGAACCAGGAAGAAATAAAAGAAACGTTAAACGCATTGAAATTTGATATATTAACAGATGTAGGTAGAATCGAACAAACTGGAGGGGGCAATAACGTATTCAGAGTTATCGATGGCACTAAAGAATGTACAGAACGACAAAAGTCCAGGAATTGATGGATTCCCGGTAGAATTTTTTATGTTTTTTTGGAAGGAGATTGGCTATTTTGTCCTTAGATCTATCAACGCCGGGTATGAAAAAGGTGAACTGTCTATCAGCCAGAGGCAAGGTATTATAACTTGCCTACCCAAGCCGGATAAAAATCGCAATTTCTTAACAAACTGGAGACCCATAACTCTACTAAATGTTATTTATAAATTAGCATCGGCTTGTATATCAAATAGAATTAAATCAGTTTTAGATAAGTTAATTAGTGAAGACCAGAAGGGATTTGTCCAGGGTCGTTACATTGGAGAAAACATTAGATTAATTTATGACCTTATGTTATTAAGTAAGGAGAAAGAGACTCCGGGACTCCTCCTCCTCATTGATCTTGAGAAAGCTTTTGACTCAGTTTCTTGGATTTTCTTGGAAGAAGTTTTAAAGGCATTTAATTTTGGAACTTCAATCAGGAGATGGGTAAATACTTTCCAAAACAACATCCGAACATGCGTAATACAAAACGGTCATTTATGAAGCTTTTTTCAAAACGGACGAGGATGTCGCCAAGGAGATCCAATATCGCCATACCTTTTTATCCTATGCGCCGAAATATTAGGAATAATGATCAGGCAAAACCAAAACATAAAAGGTATTGCAATTGGTGGTCTCGAGTATAAGATCAGCCAATATGCCGATGATACTCAGCTAATCCTTGACGGCTCGGAAAAATCTTTAAGGCAAGCACTTCAAGAAATAGATTTATTTTTTAAGTTATCGGGCTTGAAGTTAAATATAAAAAAGACAAAGGCATCATGGATTGGATCCCTTGCGGGATCGAAAATACGACTGTGTCAAGATGTTAAATTAGATTCGGTTACAGACTTCAATCTGTTGGGGATAAATCTTTCTACTGTTAATTTGATAGATATATGGAAAATGAATTATTTGGCTAGATTGGAAGATTTGAAAAAAGAGCTTAGCAAATGGAAAATGCGAAATTTAACAATATTAGGTAAAATTACAATTATTAAATCAGCTGCCCTGTCTAAGCTTACCCACCTTTTCCTTGCCTTGCCAAACCCCCCAGAACACTTTGTCAAAGAACTCAATTCAATTTTGTTTAAATTTATTTGGAATGGAGGTAGTGACAGGATTCAAAGAAGAATAATAACTCAGGATTACAATAGAGGTGGGCTGAGGATGGTTGATGTTTCCAACTTTATTCATAGTCTAAAAATTTCTTGGATGAAAAGATTACTTTTGGAGAAAAAGAAGTGGAGCAATCTCATTTTTGTGGAAGTTTCAGACCCAATTTTATTATTTGACACGGGTAATGAATATTTAAAACATTGCATGGAGACTATAACAAACCCTTTCTGGAAAGATGTATTTAATGCTTGGTACTTATGTCAAAAAAAGATGCAACCCAAGTCAGTAAAGAACTTTGTAGACGAACCTTTGTGGTACAATAGTAACCTAAAAGATTCTGGGTTTTTCGTAAAAAATTGGTATCAGAACAGAATTAGGTATATCCGAGACATCATCACCAATAAGGGTGAAATTATAGCTTTTCATGACTTCAAAGACAAATATGGTGTAAATGGAACAATCTTAGATTATAGGCGCCTGGTAAACAGAATACCGGAATCTTGGAAACAAGAGCTCCGCAAAAACAAGTTAGAAGTAGAAATCACTGTACATATACCTGTTCTTGGAAGGGCCAGGGAGTGTTTGGTAAGGCAAGGAAAGGGTTGTAGATTGTTCTATGATACCTTAAATGCTGGGGCTGATAGTGTAATTAAATCCCAACATAAGTGGGAAGAATTAGTACCATTTCAATACCAGACGAATTGGAGTGAAATATATATGTGCAGCTTCAAATGTTCAGATGAAACGAAACTCAGAAGCTTACAACATAAAATATTACACAGAACATTGGTTACAAACTCGTTCCTCCAAAAAATTAATATTCGAACGGACGAGCTATGTTCTTACTGTAAGAATGAAAGAGAAACTATTGAACATCTTTTTCTACACTGCCCAATCGCTAAAAAGCTATGGCTAGATTTGCACTCTTGGATGACCACCTCTATTAATTATACGGGAGAATTCTCAAATCATCATATTATTTATGAGTGGGAGAACCAGCAGACTTTCTTAAATATTTTATTGCTAATAGCAAAACAATACATTTATGCAAACAAATTTTCATCGAACACTCTGACCTTTAAAGTCCTACTCAGTAAATTAAAAAGCCAATACACAACTGAAAAGTTTATCGCAAAGATAAACCATAATTTTAGGAAGTTCAATAAAAAATGGGCAACAGTAGAAAAAGCTTTTCAAGAAATAGATAATTAATACAATGGAGTCCAAATTAATACTTATTACGACTACTTGTTACTTATATTATACGGAATGTGATTTGTGATGTTGGGTGAATGTGGACGTACGCAAATGTGAGTGGATTTAATTCGTATTAATCTTGTTTCATGTAAATAGCAACCGAATATGTGTATAATAAAAAAAAAGAAAAAAAAAGAAAAAAAAGTAACTTATCAATTGTGAAGTGTAGAACCAGTAAATTCTAGCAGAAATGGAAAAAAAAAAAAAAAATCTGGGACGAATGTAATATTTTCGTCCCAGGTAAAATGCATGGACTTAATATCCCATACTTAGTTTACTTCAGTATAACGTTAACGATCAAGACAGCTTTTATACCATATTGCCGTTTCTGCGTTGAAACGCGTTTGTATGGAAGCCGGATGCGGCCACTCGCGCATTCTCGTACTTTCGGCTTTATATCGATAGGTCAAAAAGTCGAAAGGATGAGCTCGTTCTTTTGCAGGTTTCCCTCGCGCTCGACTTTTTGCCCCATTGACAAAGAGTTTTAGAGACTCGAGAATGCGAAACTCGAAACCGAGCCCTTCGAGTTTGGCACCAAATCGCCCGTAGTAAATGCAAACTCTGTAGACCATTCAGCCACCTCAGCTTCCACTTCCACTTTAGCACGGGTTCAAATCTGGCACGTGACTGATCCGTCCATTTGTGCTTTATGAAGAAACTATCATTTTAAAAATATTTGGAAATAATCGTCGTAATATCTGCTTCCAAACATCTACACATTGGCTGCAATCACTGAGTTGGACCAATTGAATTGACCATTGTTCATATTTATCTTTACTTTTCTCAGGATTTGTTGGCGCCGTTGTGTATCGAGAAGGAGAACATTATTTCTCGCTCTTATACTTGGAGTCCTAATACTAATGCTTAGATCCCATGGACTTTTAACGCTCTTCTTTGGAAAACGCGTACCACGACCAGAAGCAAAACATCACGTGATCGTTATACGGGTACCGAAGACCGGTACCAGTACAACCACTTTTCTATTTTGGCGTTACGCTTTGAACAAGAACCTCTCAGTACTGTTACCAAAACCTGGTATGGAGGGGACATACACAGAAATTAATAAACGCTGGCATGAATTGGACTTTCCAAGATTTGATATGATGGCGAACCAGTTGATTTATAATCGTACAAACTTTGCTAAGTATTTCACCAACGACACTTCCTACATTGCACAGGTTCGCTATCCCTTAGAGCATTTGATATCGATAATGTATTACGTGCAACACGACTATATCAGAGAGGTAATTCCGGGCGACGATAAACTGTCAGCCTACCTGGAAGACCCAGAGTTGTACGAGACGAAGCTGAGGAATCCTTCCATTTCCTTAACTAACAATCCCTTGGCGAATTTCTATGGATTCGAACGGAAATACTACCGGAACCGATCCAAGATTGAGGAGTTTGTTTCAAAGCTTGATAAGGAATTTACTATCGTTTTGATATTAGAGCAACTGGACGAGTCTCTGATCATGTTAAAAAGAACTCTGAACTGGGATATGAAAGATATCGTTTACCTTATAGGTAATGTGAACAAGCAGAAACCCAAGTCGAACATCACAGCAGCCAGTTTATTAAAACATCGCCAATGGGCGATGGCTGATTATGCAATTTACGATCATTTTTCCAAGAAACTTAATAATTACGTTCGAGATGCAGGCGAGAGCTTTCAACAGCAAGTGAGTACCTTTAAACAGATCTTGCGTCTGATTTGGAGTTTTTGTGATAATATCCATAGTGATAGCGACTCCACTCATGTCGCAGAGACCGAGTTTAATGAAGGGTTTCTCTATACTTCCCATGATTGTAAATTGCTTGATATGTCCGGAAAAGATTTGAGGAATCTGATCCGCAAAAATAAAGGTCTGCCATCAGAGTAGGGTGTTCAAGGTCTGCCATTAGAGTAGGGTGTTCAAGGTCTGCCATTAGAGTAGGGTGTTCATGGCGCGGTATGGGGAGGCTATATTGATGGAACAGAAACGTCGAGTGATGGATCAGGGAGCGTGATTGATGGAACGGGTAGATGAAATAGAGGGAGCTTGAGTGATGAAACATGGAGATCAACTGATGGAACGGAAACGTTGAGTGATGGATCAGGGGGCGTGATTGATAAAACGGGTAGATGAAGTAGGGGGAGCTGGAATGATGAAACATGGAGATCAACTGATAGAACAGGAAGGTCGAGTGACGGAACGGGAAGGTCGAGTGATGGAATTGGGAGAGAGCGCGCGAGTAATAAAAGAGGGAGCTCAACAGTGAGAGCTCAACACTGGGATCTCATAACCGAGAGATTGGTTAATGATGCGGGGAGGTAAGGGATAGAACAGGGAGGTTCAGTGATGGAGAAGGAAGCTCGAACAGAGAGCTGGAATGATGAAATAGGCAAGGGGCTCAGGTGATGGACAAATCAGGATGAAAATGTTTCCGTTCATGTCTTTTGTTGATGTTAGTCAATTGTGAATTGGGGAAATTTAATTGGAACTATTTAGAACTTTGATATTGAAATTAATGTCGCGTTTCAGGCACGTCTCTACTCACAGTTCCTCAGTCAGTTCACATGTTACCCTGCAAACAGTGGATAATACGTTTCGTGCATTCGCTTGTATATCAGCGTATTTTGCAGTTAAGGTGCGCAGCATGTGGATACTGTCTACAACGTATAGGGTATCCACATGTCCGCATGTCAGCTTTGTTTATCATGGGATAAACTATTACAAATACCAGGGGTAATGCCTAACTCCTATTTTATAATCTGGACGTCTATATTCGCTCATAAACATTAAAACGCAATAGGGCAAATCACCATGAAGATAAACAGATACATACACTGTCAAACAAGGTTTCGATAGTATTGAAAAAATTGCTCAAGCACCGTATCACATTATAATCTTTGTAGACAAACAGCCTGCCCAGATAAAACCCGAGACCGTATGAAAATTTGATCTAGGTTGAGATTAAGAGATTTCCGATCTTCATTGATATACAAGTAGATCGATAGATTAGAACAATGGAGGTCTTTCAAACCATTTTATATACAGAATGAATCTGTCTGATCTGGTGGACAGGCCAATCTGATTAAAACCTGACCCAGAAAAAGATATGGCTTGCTACTGATAATTTTAAATATGGAGACATCCATATGTTCTGAGTCCAGTAACCTCATGACCTCAACTGATAATGCGTAAGATAAGTCATTGATACCAGTATAGCTTCTACTAAGCTCAACAATCAGTTTTATACAAGATAGGTTAAGCGAATGACTATTGTGAAAACTGTAGGGTAAGTGAGTGAATAGAATTTAACGTCGCTTTCAACAATATTTCAGCTATATCACAACTAAGCACCACCCAGCCTAGTTGTGTTCCTGCAATTTCAAAGAAGAAATCTTTGAAGCAGCATGAAACCAGACACCCTCCATCCACCCTATAAAACACTGAGGACAGCACACAAGACACAGACAGGGCGCTTACATGGTGCAATAAAGACCATTACAGTACTAGACATCACTTTATCAAGTTCCTGTTGCTTCTCAGCAAAATGCATTGAAGCGACAGGAACCTGAACCCACCCAACCACCCGCGTGGAAACTGTATTAACAATAGAGAAACAACTGAACATGCTTTTATCTAATGTGATAGGATTTCCTCCCGCTGGAGAGACCTGGAATTCTGATGCCAAAACACAGCCGGGCTTAGAGCCAATCTTAATTCAGAACAAGTCATATTAGGCTGCGGGAAGAATCAATGGATCATGAATACTCTGATGCTGTCCACCAAAGATTAGGTGTACAAATCGAAACTTTCCAAGTCTAATTTGTTCATGACATCACTTACTACGGATATTCCAAAGCCATTACAAACCAGAAAAATCAATTGCAAAATTAGAGCATAAAATGGGTAGCTATTATAAAATAAATGGACACTTTCGACAATTGTTTCAGCAATATGTAGACTAAAATGAACAGACGTGACAGCAGGAACAACGTATTCTTGACAGAATTATAATTATACCCGATATATATCTTAATTATTCTGGTAAGTCCCAGATAGTCCAGATTGGCCAATCTAAGGCACCTATTTTGGCTGACCTATATCTGTTCTCTTATGAATTCGACTATATGCAGACGTTTTCAAAAACGGATCAAAGCCAATTCCTTCTCATTGATCAAAAGCTATATAGACGATCTTCTTGCTGTGGATAATCGCTATATAAATGCCGCAGTGAAGGATATATATCCACCTTCTCTGGATTTAAAGGTCCAGATAGCCCTAACGGCACATCATATTTAGAGCTGTATCTCTATAAAAAGGAAGCGGACCATCTGTCGTCGACTTCACGACAAGAGAGATGATTACAATTTCGACATCGTAAACACCTCTTTCTGGACAGTAATAATCCAGTGGGACATACATATGGCGTATACATATGCCTCCGAGTAGCATTTTTTAGATACTGTGTAACGATAAAATGTAACGATATTTATTTTTTATGTATATTATAGTATAGTTATATAAAAGGAGAGAGAGGGTTAAATTAAACATCGCGTCCAACAATATTCCAGCTATATAGATACGAGCAGTATTAATTCTATATAAGGTATTAACGATGTATCGAAAGTCCAACAACTAAACGCAAAACGTATAACAACAGGCTCGCAATGTACATATCAAACATACACTCATCTTCCACAATAAACTGGAGACAAAAAGCAGATCTATTTACAAAAAAAAAAATTATTCAACATATCAATGGGTTTCCAACAATCTTCTCTCAAACGACCAAATAGACATTCTTGTACCGCATTCAGACAATATTTGCTTAACAACGTATGCTGGAACAACATTTATATACACAAGAACATGTACCGATTTTAATCAACGTCATAAAACATTATTGCAGAAACATACAAAAAAGAGCTTGATCACCAAGCGCCCCCATTCAAAGTTTCTCAAATGGAGATACGAACATGTCACATGATGATAGCAAATGAAAACTCGTGCACGATTTGCACGATTTGTAGGTTTGTATTCATGGGGCATGTCATTGGTCTTGATATTTACGCCTCCATGTAGGGTACACAATCCAAAAATCTTAATTTTCTCGCAACCTCATTTTATTCGTCTTCATATCATAGAGAAGAGTAAATACAGGGCACACATGTGTAAAAGACTATCAAAATTTAGTCTATGCATTGCGTCAAGAGATTTAAAACCAATGACACATCTCATACATTGAAGAACAAATCTACTCATACTATACACAATGTTGGGAATGTGGAATTTTGATTTGACCAAAATTCAATTTGATCGCAATGCTGTGTATGCTCTGGAATCCTTGCATTATACTTAATAGTATCACGTCCACCCCATAATGATAGCAGCATATCATCTCAATTTGCATTTTAGATATGTCTACGAACAGGGGCCGATGCAGCCTAGATTTACACCTATATGTATATATTTAGTTGTCAATACGTCCCATTGCTATATATATATATATGCCAGCAACACCAATGTGCTTTCAACTCTTTTTTTCTTACAATGTGCCTGTTCTACAAGATTTTTATAATAAAATTCATGAAAGCCGTCAAATTGTGTTACGTGTTTGTAAGTTTATCTATGTTCATGTTTATAGTGACACTTCAGTGGTTATGGAGATATTGGAATTAAGTCAGGGAATTTCAATTTTCATATACTTGGTCATTGGCTTGCAAGGGATGTGGATTATCACTTTACGAATGCTATATTCATCCTTAGCAATCTAGATAGAACAAATTAATTAATTTTCTCTGATTCAAAGAAGTCAATTTCTATTTCGCAAACAAAACCTTTATTTTGATATGCAAAATGACGCCTCCATGATTACGCCAACACCCCCAAAACGTGTTCGGTCCTTTGCCTGTCTTGCAAGTGCATTTTATCCAATTCCATAGAAATCACACAAAGTAATTTGAAAGACATCATGTTACATAGTTTGACCTGTTTTCGTGTCTGGAAACACAACAATGCGAAATCCAAAGCCCTAGGGAGATGGCACATAATTGAGTCGAACGGAAACACTTTAATTATGATAATGGTTATGGAGGTTTTGACGTTAAGCCAGACAATTGTCATCTTTTCATTTTAAATGGTCATCTGGTTTGCACTGAATGTGTACTATCAAGTCGGTATTGCTATATTTATGCTTGGCAACCTACAATAGAACTATATTTTTTTTAAATTTCAACGATCGAATTGGTCAATTTTTATTCCACGAAAAACATCACTTTTGAGACGCCAAAAAATGCGTCTTCAAAGTTAAGCCAGCAATAGTCCAGCCAAACTGTCGTTTGACCTATAACAAATTACAACAGAATTTGGTTGTATGCGTTTCTAATAGGTCCCAAGAACAACTTACGCCTACTAATAGCCTATCAAATTATATTTGGTGGAAATACTAGAGATATGATCTAGCCTTATTTCCCTTTTTACACGCCAGTTTATATCACCCTTCCAACCCAAGCATCAGCGCGTAATGGCAGATTGAAGAGGAGTTAGAAATCGAAATGTTTCGATCTCCTGAATCATTATAGATAGTGCGGTTATTTCTAGTCTATTTGCATGACATTGGGTACTAGAAGTGATGGGCAAATTTAAAATGGCAGACATGTTTTTCGTTTTTTCGTCCATTTTATTAGATGTCCTTCTGTCAGTGATTATGACCGTAATATATTTCGCCTCAAGTATTGATTCTAACTCATGTACATCAGTTACTAAAAGAATTTTTTTTAACAACGTACAAATGTCGGACAAAATATCTCTGACAAGTTAGCACCCAATGCATTCTCTTCGAATATCTAACTAGTTCTGGCCTCTAGTGTTGGAATTAGAACAAATATTGACCCCAACTCTCTTCCCCTATCCATAACAATCACACATATCTCCAACTGTACAGTTGATTCAACAGTTGGTTTATTAGTTTAAAATCATTTCAGTTGGTAGCCAACCCACCCCCAACTCCCAACCCCCATATTCAGAAACAAGCACACACAGACACACACACACATCGCTAGTATTTACCACATAAGAGAATTCATGTAATTCATACAAGATATATGCTATGTAGCGAGTATGCAAAACTAGGTTTCTATTTCACGTGGTTAGGTCGTCATCTTGAATTTGAAAAAAAATCTGAACAAATATTAAAATGAGTATAAATGGGGGGGGGGATGGGGGGCGGGGGTAAGAACTGTTTTGCGCTGTATCCCCAAGTAGTAATTAATTTCCCCCAAATACAAATACAAATCATTCTTGCTTCATCTTCCACGACTTTCGCCTTTATGACCACTTTTTTGGACGGAAAACCAGATTCCGAGCAACGCCATTTCCGGGTGACCAATTCCCAATCTCCACGTCATTTATTTAAACGAAGTGTCTTTACTCTCGTTAACGCTTCGTATACCTATTTTAGCGTATTAACAGTTTTGGTTCGATGAAGGAGCTGCCTAAGAGGAAAACGGAGTCCAGATAGCTCCATGTGACTGTACCCAATAAATGTCTTATTTGTTAAGAAAACCCCTTCTATTTTCGTTTTACATTTAAGAGATCAATGGAGTAAATTGCTACTGGGCCGGTTGGTCAGGAGAAATAGGCTGGGCGCCCGTGCACCAAAATGGTCGTCCCGTTTGCACCTCGAGCTGGCCAATTTCTGACTATGCAGCATGAAAGTGTAGGGTATGCGGGTCATTCCAGTGGTGGCAGGCCCAAAATCCGTGTGGGCATAAAGAAGCTACAGCCATTTTGCTGCGAGCAGCGGTGATACTAATTTTGTGAAAATATATGGGGGTAGGTGGAAATGTGATCATTTGTGCTTAACTGGTTTAATCAAAACAAAAGATGTTATATATCTGATAAAGCCCATGCCTTTGACTAGAGCACAAAAATAATACAAAAAATTTAGAAAAAATTCGACGTCACAATGACGTCATAATTACCCATAGCGGTTCGGGGGAGAAGAAAACATGACCGCCGCTAAACTATTTGACCTCATAAGGGAACCGAGTTATGGACCAAAACATTGTGGCATCATATCTTATCATACTGGGGTCATTTAAAGTCATTGTGGAGAAGCTTAGTGACAAAGAATCATGACATGACAAAGATAGGTATCCTCAATAACATATACGCAGGCACACGTTGGATTTGGGGGTTGGGATACACTTTTGACATCGTCAAATCTACGACTACTCTAACAAACTGTATATGGGAGGAAAGATGTCTCGGTGGCCTATCATCATGATGTCATAATAGCCTCATAATATACATTCATTTTCACTTATATATTTAGTTCAGTTGAATACTTTACAAAAAGAATAGGGCGGAACCCGTCACTAATTACAGAATAAGGCATCTCGATAGTATTGTACTGAAGAAAGAAAATCCAGGTTTAACATATCAAAAGTCTTTGTGAACACTGCACTGTTGCAGGAAAACATCGAAATTGAGAAAACAAAATGGTCACCATTCATACAATAAATCACCATTACGAACTAAGACAGTGAGGATAGAATCTTGTCATATGGTTCTCTTGGCGCATTTTCGGAATCCCAAAATATCATGGCCTATGAGAACGGCGTTAAATACACAGCAGATGGGCATTCCAAGCATGGCTGGTAATTATCATAAAAAGTAGATAGGTAAAAGAAGGTTCAGCGTCAAGTGATATAATCTTTTAAGTCGGGATCATTGCTCATCATAGAAGAATGCAGCATAAGAAAAATTTCATGAAGCCATAATAAAATAACATTCATCCATGGTATGACATACATGATATGTAAGATATTCTTTCCGAGGGTCCTGCTTGATATCGTTTACCATGCCTTCGCAAAGTATCACTAAGGTTGAACTCTATGCAAAAGTAATGTCATATCCTACCGCGATGGTATGCATAATTACATTCCACTAGCCCCTTAATTCATGCTTTCTGAAACCAACATTTAATGACCGTACTGTATAAGTTGGGAACAACACGGTATTCAGTTTATACATGACATAGGGCTGATTATCTGTCTGTTGCTTCATTATACTATGCCTTGGAATATTACAGAGACAAACAATGAATCATGTAACAATATAAAAGCTATGTTTCCATGTCGAATTGAGCCTGTGAATCTCTGTTCTATCTTAGAATGCGATCTCTCTAGCAGCACGATATATATCTCACAGAGTGACTCAGCCCAAGGCTCTAATCAATGAAATAAAAAAATCTTGCTTCCTCGATTGTTCACGCATCCTCGTGAGAGTGGATGACATTGACCAACCGTTTTACTTGGAAAATGAACTTTCTGATCCTGCTCTAGAAAAAGAACATGAAGTAGTTACTAGTAGAGTAAAACCAGCTGGGAAGAGCCATATACTAGTACTCGGCTTCTATGATACCTCTCTCACAATAGGAGTATATTACAACCTCTTGGTTGGTGAATGGTTTTGATATGCACTAAAACAAATATAGTTTGCACAGGTCATATTGCACCGTAAAGTAAATATATTAAAGTTTACAAGAGTGTGAGCCTTGATCGATGATCTTTAAGCAATGCCAAATGATATGCACCAGGGGTGTCTCATCAGTCGGCCATACGTGGTCATATGGTTGCTTCCTAATCGCCAGTTTTCTCCGCCTCTTGCATATCGCTCCAATCCACGTGCTCATCTTTGGTTTCTATTTATCTTCTCTTATACTTCTTTATTTGGATTTTTATATATCTTTTCGCTCCATGACAATGTGGCGTGGCGTACTCTCATATTCTTGCTCCATTGCCTCCCTCTCATTTATAGCTTACCGATATGCCATAACTACGTACTAGGTTTTTCTGTTGTGTTTACTCGTTTCTTACGAGAATGGTCACGATGGCCATCATAAGCTGATGCGTATTGTAATATAGCAATATTTCCACATCAAATGTCCCATAGTATTTCGACAATTCCTTATAATGTCATAATGACATTCCTTCCACTGACTTAAGAAACCATACCCTCGATGAGATACATAGTATGAGGTACAATGACCAAACAGCTGGGGCAGGTATACATGCCGTTTTAGTTTGGGTAAAAAGACAAAAAAGAACATGTATCTACTGAACTCTGACTTAAGAAACCATACCCTCGATGAAATACATAGTATGAGGTACAATGATCAAACAGCTGGGAGAGGTATACATTCCGTTTTAATTTGGGCAAAGGAAGACACAATCAAACATGTCAATTCAATTAATCTGCGAAGATATGGATAACATACATCGCGAAAGGGTGATCATCAGTTGTTCATACATCCGAAATGCGAATCTAATCTACCTAATTGAGAAAGTTAATCAAAACGAAGAAACAGTATGTTTAGTTGTATATGCATGCAAAACAGATGACAAGGAACACAGCCATTTAGTTTTCGGACATATTATGTGTTTTTCTGAAGACTCAACTAAATTTTTCACCTCTAATCTAGTTTGCGCTGTTCGTTTCTAAATTGTAATATTATAGCTGATCTTTTTTTAAAACTATTTTCATCAAGTTCACGTACACTAATTAATGACCGTTCGTCTGGCCCACATAATCTACTGATGTTGAATATTCGTTTTGCTATCTACTGTTATACATTTATCCATTATTGGTCAATAATACATCAACTGACTTACCAAGTCTATTACATAAATTGAACAGTTGGTGCCTTCTCTTTGGTCGTTCTTGAATAATCTTTCTGCAGTGATTGAGAGAGAATTTTGATGCTATGATTAGATTTTGTGGCTAAATTGAGTTTTCCCAATTTTAGCGATTTCCATGCACCAGATCCACAATGAGCTTCATACATGTATGATGCACATGTTTCTGAATATAAAACATCGGCCAATCAAGTTGCAATAAATGTGCGGTTAAACTAAAGAAAGTGACTGATCTTGTTGCCTAAACGCAAGATTTGAAAGCTCCAGCACAAAATAAAACAAACTAATTTGACTGCTTCGATGGCATCACTTTCTTGGAAGGTACTTGTGGTCGATTTTAACGCTGCTTTTCAAGATTTCTAACCATTTCTCCCACCAATATTTCTGGAGACATAAAAATATTATTCCCGAAAAACTAAATTAATTCCATGCGCTTTTTGGTAAAGAAATGCTAAAATCTGGCCGAAAACGCAAAATTTTCAATACCCCTTTCGAATGCTAATTTGTACATAGTCATTGTTCTTTGCAACCAGGAGTCTGCACTATGGCTTAAAATGACCCCAGTAGGACAAAGTATGATGTCAGAAAGAAAGATTAGTGGGGGTCAAGTTGTCCCCTTCCACAGCACACATAGGGTAATTATGACGTCTTTGTGACGTCATTGAGACGTCGAAAAAAATTCTAAATTTTTTAAATTATTTTTATTCTCTAGTGAAATGCATGGGCTATCGTTTTGCTTCTTCCAGATATAAACAAATGATTATACGTTCCTCTACCCCCGCAATATTTCTGGAAAATTAGTATCAACACCGCTTCCAGCAAAATCACTGTAGCTAGCTTATGCCCACACCAATCTTCGGCCTGCCACCCCTGGGCTAACCCACATACCCTATTCGTGAAGGCTGCAGGTTCAGAAAATAATATTTGAAGATAAAGTCAAAAATGTAGACTGGCGAAAAATTACTAATCACGACGACTTATCTACTGCTATGGATATATTCCTGCATAACTTCAATCCGATCTACGATGAATGTTTCCCTATCGTATCTAGAGAAGCTATCAAACTAAAAATTCTGAAGCCCTGGATTACACCTTGTATCCTTCTATCAATTCGCGAGAAGAACCGGCTATACAGGCTACATCTAGTGAATAAGAACGAAGATAGTACTTTACAATATAAACGTTACAGAAATAAACTAAACCATATCCTACGACTTGCAAAGACAAATTACTACGAACTAAAATTCAATCAATCAAATAACGACATCAGAGGTACCTGGAAAACCATTAATGAACTAATGGGTCGCAAAAAAACCCAGCTCTGCCACCTATGTTCAATTTAAATGGTAGAGATATCACCGATCCCATAGAAATTGCCAATAATTTCAATAACTACTTTTGTTCTGTTGCCTCGGAACTGGCAACAAAAATCCCATCCAGCCCGCGAGACTTCACTACTTACCTAGACCAAGCCTACCAAAATGATTTCCTATTTGAACCAACCTCACCACAGGAAATAACGCAAGTTATATCGACACTAAAAAATGGATCTGCTGGAATAGACGGTATACAAATGTCTCTACTGAAACCCATATCACACTTGATTTCATTACCCTTAGCTCACCTTGTTAATCTCTCCTTTCGACAGGGTCAAGTTCCTAGCACTCTGAAAATCTCGAAAGTTACTCCCATTTTCAAAACTGGTGATAAAAAGCTGTTTGAAAACTACAGGCCTATCTCCGTTCTCCCATGTCTCAGCAAAATCTTTGAAAAGCTTGTTGCCATAAGAGTGACATCTTTTCTGGAAACGAATGATATTATCAGCCCAAATCAATTCGGCTTCCGTGCAAATCACTCAACATCTTTAGCTGTCCTATCTCTCTATGATAAACTAGTATCGGCCAAAGAATCAAAACAATACAGCATGACGACATTTCTGGACCTCTCTAAGGCGTTTGACACCGTGAATCACGATATCCTGCTGCATAAATTGAATTACTACGGCTTCAGAGGTGTCTCAAATAAATGGTTCCAGAGCTACTTATCCTCGCGATTTCAATGTGTGTCATACAACAACGTCCTCTCGGCTTCTCTCCCAAATAACATCGGTGTTCCTCAGGGTTCCATCCTTGGCCCCATTTTGTTTTTGATATATATTAATGACATAAACAAGGCTGCTCCCAACGTAGAGATTACTCTATTGGCGGACGACACAAGTGTCCTTTTAACTGATACTGACCCTACGATTTTAACTAACCGTATGCATGACGAACTCCAAAATATACATGACTGGCTTTCGTGTAACCGACTCTCCCTAAACATTAAAAAAAACTAAATATATGTTTGTTGCACCAGGCAGAAACTCCACAGTATTTATACCCAAACTTTTGATATCCGACTACGAAATCGAAAATGTAACAAGCTTTAAATTTCTTGGTGTCTATCTAAATAATAAATTAAACTGGCAAACGCACATTTCTGAACTTTCGTCCAAACTAGCCAGAAACATCGGCGTTATCAATAACATCAAATATCTCATCAACAAAAAGACTCTGATCACGCTTTATTATTCCTTGTTCTATTCGTATTTATCATATTGTAACATTATTTGGGGGAACACTTTTCCAACCCACCTTAAGCCACTCGTCATGCTCCAAAAATGACTTATACGCATTGTATCTCAAACTGGAAAATATACACATACTGACCCATTATTTATTGAATTGAATATACTTCCATTTCCTAAAGTAAATAATTACATAATGTCTGTATTTACCCACAAATATTTCCACAAGCCTTACCTATTACCCCTCAACTTCCGAAACTACTTCACGAAACTATCCGAGATTCACTTCTACCCAACCCGACAAGTAGGCACCAACCTCTACAGAATCGCCTATCATTCTAACTTGTCATATTACTCAACAAAAACGAAAGGTCCACGAATATGGAACTCACTTCCCCACGACATTAAGTCCTGTCTATCAATGTCTGTTTTCAAACTCCGGTTGAAGTCGCACCTTGCTGTAAATTAATGCTAAACATAATATATCAATCCATACTTTACTACATATAGCTCAAACCTCCACCTTCGCACCCAAAAATAACTAATGATGTTAACATATCAGTACACGTATTAATTTATTGACTGCACGGTATATGTATTTCTACGGTTCTGTCATATAAAACTCTCGATGCAAGTGAAATCTTTTCTGACAGTTACTATCGGCAAATGCCAGGTACAAAGCAGAAACAGCTGTTAGTCAAGGATTATTTATACTATTATTATATTTAGTATGTGTGTTCTCTGGGATGATTATTCACCGCTTTTGTATATATCACGCTTTTTGCTCTTTCACCAACTTGTACAAACTACTTCGGGATAGAACAAGCCCTCTGGGGTTTTATTCCCGCCAAATGTATAGCCAGCACTTTTATATTTGTTTATGCTACTGTTAATCTTTACCCATTTGGTGAATAAACATTCAATTCAATTCAATTCAATTCAGCTCGAGGTGCGAACGGGAGCTAATTCTAGGCCCCTTATCTCGCACGGGCTCCCGGACTAAAAGCTGAACAAGAGAGTTTTTAGGAGAGGTTAGAGATAACAGGTACTTCTTGAGAGAGTTTGTATCTGAACTGCTTCAGCTCATCTACAAGTAAAAAATAGTATATCACACATACTCACTTGTTCTGAAGGGATACTTAGGAAAGACTTACAAAACTCCTAATTGATACCCACGATAGAAGTTCACTCTGACATACGTGATATACATATATTAAAAATATGTCTACAACATACTTACATGGTATATTCTATTTGAGGTGTGATCGCAGATTTAGCCCTAGATATCGTGTCATTACAAGGTCGCCATAACTTTGGTCAACAGAGCGTGAATTACTTGTCAGCTATATAAAGTGGTATACCGTACTCAGTATAGCAGAGTTGATATGTATACTAGCCAAGCTTACATGGCTTAGTTCGCTCCTACTACGCCACGAATCCTCTTACTGAACTTACCTTTACACTCCGGGAAAACACTGCTGCATGGGTCGTACGGCTCTATCCGGCAATAACCAACCCCTCCCCACTCTCTGCACACTGCTTTTATTGAGTTCGGCAAATAGTTTCATTGCCGTGAAGAGCTGATTCGTCTGGGTCCATACTTCATGTAAGGAAGCACGAGAGAGATATCCTCTCCTTATTGGCGTTTACGCCAATGGCATTCAACTTTAATAGGGTGGGTGGGTGGGTGGTTGGGTGGTGGTGGTTGGAGACCGTGATACATGGACATTGAACAAGGAGTATTTCTGTGACCGGCAGAATGAAGCGACAGAATGGCCGTATGCTGTCTGTTTTGGGGGAGACGTCAGAATGGCAGAATGAAAATCGTGGCCGTGTAGGCCTTCTTTTATTTTGGCGACGGCACTATGGCACAATGAAGCTCTCTCAATTTATCAAGTATTTACAAATAGGACTATTACTGTGGCCGGCAGAATGAAGCGGCAGAATGACCGTAGTCTCCCTTATTTGGGGAAGACGGCAGAATGGCACAATGAAAATTATGGCCTTGTACTCGTTTTTTTTTATCACGGCAGAATGTCTCAATTAAACTTTCTCAATTGATCAACTATTTAATTAGTCTTTTTTTTTCTCACGGCAGAATGATCCAACCGATCCAATTCAACATTTCCAACTTATCAACTATTTAAAATATAAAAACTAGAAGGATTTCTCTTTTTTTTTGGGTGCACGGCACAATGTCACTTTCTCAATGTATCAAGTATTTAAAATACAAGGATTTCTGTGATCGGAAGAATGAAGTGACAGACTGACCGTACCCTTTGTTAATTTTTTTTAGACACAAAATGTGTCAATGTTACATACATATATGTAGGAGGATTTGACATCGATTGAAAAATGTAGGCCTACATATACAGCAAGGCTACCAAAGAGCTCGCCTGGTATTTCCTTCCGATATGTATTATTCTTTCCTTGCCATGCTTCATCCACTCCAGTTGTGTACCAATTCATAAACATCCCCTCCATCGTGAAATGATGGACAATGTGTATGGCATGTGTATGGCAAGTTTAGGCTCAATTGTTTTACTTAATTGGAAAGTAAAGCAGAGCCTGTGTTCAGTGATCCGTCAGTGCAGCTACTTGGATAGTTTCTTTGGTTGTTCTATCTCTTAATCTGCATGCATGCGAGACCTTGGAAAGTAAAGCAGAGCCTGTGTACTGATCCGCGAGTTAAGCTGCTTGGGTTCTAAAACTTAAGTATTTTGTGGAAAATACGTCTCGTCACAAATTATGTAAAGATTAGTTGTAAAAATATTTATTGTTATATAAATAGGCCGATTCTCTGCAAATGTTATCATTACCCGAACACATCCTCCAGTGCGGAGGCAAGGAGTAGGGGGAGGGGGCGGTGCGTCCCCCTGTCACCAGGTCTTAAATCCGAGAATGTCTCCTGATCAGTACTCCATTTCTGTGGAGTGTTTGTTGGCGGTTTCAAGTCATAAATCTTTAAGCCATCCGGAATGACCCGAATATTTCAGGGAACATATTTTCGAAGGATCTGGTCTGTTTGATGCTGTGTTTTGTATTGGTAATTTTGGTGCATCTTCCATGTAAGGATCACGAAATTGGCGAAGAGTGTCTTTTAGCGGCGTTTGAAACATTTCCATAAGGGGTCGGTGGTCGGGCTGAGAGTGGTAAATCACTTTGCCTGTCGGCCTATACTACTGCGGTAATGTATCTCTTCATAGAAACGGCGTTACGGCGTTTGGCAGTGTCAACCAGTGTTAGGGAGGAATGTATGTCAAGTCGAGTGTCAAAGCGGTGTTAGGGAGGAATGTACGCCAAGTCTAATGTCAAAGCGGTGTTAGGGAGGAATGTGCGTGAATTCGAGTGTCAACCAGTGTTAGGGAGGAATGTATGTGAAGTCGAGTGGCAAAGCGGTGTTAGGGAGGAATGTACGTGAAGTCGAGTGTCAAAGCGGTGTTAGGGAGGAATGTATTTGAAGTCGAATGTCAAAGCGGTGTTAGGGAGGAATGTATGTGAAGTCGACTGTCAAAGCAGTGTTAGGGAGGAATGTATGTGAAGTCGAGTGTCAAAGCGGTGTTAGGGAGGAATGTATGTCAGGTCGAGTGTCAAAGCGGGATTAGGACTTAGGGTTAGGTATGCTTCATAACTATCAGGTTTAGGGTCAGTTCAGCTATAGAAGTCAGATAATTTCTCCACCAAAGCGTAACTGGGGTAATGTCGAAGCTGGGTGTTAGGCATGAGTGTGCTTGAAGTTGACTTTCAAAGCACTGTTAGGAAGGAATATATCTGAAGTGCAGTGTCAAAGCGGTATTAGGGAAAAATGTACGTACAATCGAGTGTCAAAGCTGTATTAGGGAGGAATGTATGTTTAGGTGAGTGTCAAAGCAGTGTCACGGAATGTATGTCAAGTCGAATGTCAAATTGTTGTTAGGGAGGAATGTACGTGGAGTCAAGTGTCAAAGCGGTGTTAGGGAGGAATGTATGTCAAGTCGAGTGTCAAAGCGATGTTAGGGAGGAATGTACATCAAGTCGAGTGTCAAAGCGGTGTTAGGGAGGAATGTACATGAAGTCGAGTGTCAACCAGCGTTAGGAAGGAATGTATGTCACGTCGAGTGGCAAAGCGGTGTTAGGGAGGAATGTATGTGAAGTCGAGTGTCAAAGCGGTGTTAGGGAGGAATGTATGTGAAGTCGAGTGTCAAAGTGGTGTTAGGGAGGAATGTATTTGAAGTTGAATGTCAAAGCGGTGTTAGGGAGGAATGTATGTGAAGTTGACTGTCAAAGCCGAGTGTCAAAGCGGTGTTAGGGAGGAATGTATGTGAAGTCGAGTGTCAAAGCGGTGTTAGGGAGGAATGTATGTAATGTTGAGTGTCAAAGCGGTATTAGGACTTAGGGTTAGGTATGCTTCATAACTATCAGGTTTAGGGTCATTTCAGCTATAGAAGTCAGATAATTTCTCCACCAAAGCGTAACTAGGGTAATGTCGAAGCTGGGCGTTCAGCATGAGTGTGCTTGAAGTTGACTTTCAAAGCACTGTTAGGAAGGAATATATCTGAAGTGCAGTGTCAAAGCGGTATTAGGGAAAAATGTACGTGCAATCGAGTGTCAAAGCTGTATTAGGGAGGAATGTATGTTTAGGTGAGTGTCAAAGCAGTGTCACGGAATGTATGTCAAGTCGAATGTCAAATTGTTGTTAGGGAGAAATGTATGTGGAGTCATGTGTCAAAGCGGTGTTAGGGAGGAATGTATGTGAAGTCGAGTGTCAAAGCGGTGTTAGGGAGGAATGTACGTCAAGTCGAGTGTCAAAGCGGTGTTAGGGAGGAATGTATGTCAAATCGAGTGCCAAAGCGGTATTAGGGAGGAATGTACGTCAAGTCCAGTGTCAACCAGTGTTAGGGAGGAATGTATTTGAAGTTGAATGTCAAAGCGGTGTTAGGGAGGAATGTATGTGAAGTCGACTGTCAAAGCAGTGTTAGGGAGGAATGTATGTGAAGTCGAGTGTCAAAGCTGTGTTAGGGAGGAATGTATGTAATGTTGAGTGTCAAAGCGGTATTAGGACTTAGGGTTAGGTATGCTTCATAACTATCAGGTTTAGGGTCATTTCAGCTATAGAAGTCAGATAATTTCTCCACCAAAGCGTAACTAGGGTAATGTCGAAGCTGGGCGTTCAGCATGAGTGTGCTTGAAGTTGACTTTCAAAGCACTGTTAGGAAGGAATATATCTGAAGTGCAGTGTCAAAGCGGTATTAGGGAAAATGTACGTGCAATCGAGTGTCAAAGCTGTATTAGGGAGGAATGTATGTTTAGGTGAGTGTCAAAGCAGTGTCACGGAATGTATGTCAAGTCGAATGTCAAATTGTTGTTTGGGAGAAATGTATGTGGAATCGAGTGTCAAAGCGGTGTTAGGGAGGAATGTACGTCAAGTCGAGTGTCAAAGCGGTGTTAGGGAGGAATGTACGTCAAGTCGAGTGTCAAAGCGGTGTAAGGGAGGAATGTGTGTCAAAGCGAGTGTCAAAGTGGTGTTAGGGAGGAATGTACGTCAAGTCGAGTGTCAACCAGTGTTAGGGAGGAATGTATGTCAAGTCGAGTGGCAAAGCGGTGCTAGGGAGGAATGTATGTGAAGTCGAGTGTCAAAGTGGTGTTGGGGAAGAATGTATTTGAAGTTGAATGTCAAAGCGGTGTTAGGGAGGAATGTATGTGAAGTCGACTGTCAAAGCTGTGTTAGGGAGGAATGTATGTGAAGTCGAGTGTCAAAGCTGTGTTAGGGAGAAATGTATGTGAAGTCGACTGTCAAAGCAGTGTTAGGGAGGAATGTATGTGAAGTCGAGTGTCAAAGCGGTGTTAGGGAGGAATGTATGTCAGGTCGAGTGTCAAAGCGGTGTTAGGGAGGAATGTATGTCAAAGCGAGTGTCAAAGCGGTGTTAGGGAGGAATGTACGTCAAGTCGAGTGTCAACCAGTGTTAGGGAGGAATGTATGTCAAGTCGAGTGGCAAAGCGATGTTAGGGAGGAATGTATGTGAAGTCGAGTGTCAAAGTGGTGTTGGGGAAGAATGTATTTGAAGTTGAATGTCAAAGCGGTGTTAGGGAGGAATGTATGTGAAGTCGACTGTCAAAGCTGTGTTAGGGAGGAATGTATGTGAAGTCGAGTGTCAAAGCTGTGTTAGGGAGGAATGTATGTAATGTTGAGTGTCAAAGCGGTATTAGGACTTAGGGTTAGGTATGCTTCATAACTATCAGGTTTAGGGTCATTTCAGCTATAGAAGTCAGATAATTTCTCCACCAAAGCGTAACTAGGGTAATGTCGAAGCTGGGCGTTCAGCATGAGTGTGCTTGAAGTTGACTTTCAAAGCACTGTTAGGAAGGAATATATCTGAAGTGCAATGTCAAAGCGGTGTTAGGGAAAAATGTATGTGGAGTCGAATGTCAAAGCAGTCTTAGGGTTGCATTGTACGTGAAGTCCAGTGTCAACTGGTGTTAGGGAGGAATGTATGTAAAGTCGAGTGTCAAAGCGGTGTTAGGGAGGAATGTACGTCAAGTCAAGTGTCAAAGCGGTGTTAGGGAGGAGTACGTCAAGTCAAGTGTCAAAGCGGTGTTAGGGAGGAATGTATGTCAGGTCGAGTGTCAAAGCGGGATTAGGACTTAGGGATAGGTATGCTTCATAACTATCACGTTTAGGGTCATTTCAGCTATAGAAGTGCAGTGTCAAAGCAGTGTTAGGGAAAATGTACGTTGAGTCGAATGTCAAAGCGGTGTTCGGGATGAATGTATGTGAAGTCGAGTGTGAAAGCGGAGTGAGGGAGTAATGTACATGAAGTCGACTGTCAAGGCGCTGTTAGGGAGGAATGTACGTCAAGTCGAGTATCAAAGCGGTGTTAGAGAGGAATGTACGTCAAGTCGACTGTCAAAGCGGTGTTAGGGAAGAATGTATGTCAGGTCGAGTGTCAAAGCGGGATTAGGACTTAGGGTTAGGTATGCTTCATAACTATCAGGGTTTGGGTCAGTTCAGCTATAGAAGTCCGATAATTTCTCCACCAAAGCGTAACTAGGGTAATGTTGAAGCTGGGTGTTAGGCATGAGTGTGCTTGAAGTTGACTTTCAAAGCACTGTTAGGAAGGAATATATCTGAAGTGAAGTGTCAAAGCGGTATTAGGGAAAAATGTACGTGCAATCGAGTGTCAAAGCTGTATTAGGGAGGAATGTATGTTTAGGTGAGTGTCAAAGCAGTGTCACGGAATGTATGTCAAGTCGAATGTCAAATTGTGCCTTGTATAGTGTAATAGCTAATTATTTAGCAACTATCTCCAATTAGAAAGCAGGATTGGCTTTGATTGTGACGTTGCAAAGTGACGCTCTCAAGAAAAACATCTTCATTCTGACGCACTTCATTGTGACGTTACAGGGTTAGGCTCACCCTTTCCTTCCATTCTGCCGGTTCAAAGTGCCGGCAGAAGAAAAGTCTCTGATTTTCCATTGTGCCGCTGCATTCTGCCGTAAAGAACTAAAGTGACTGTGTTTCATTGTGACGCTGCAGCGTCGGTACGAAAAAAGATGGGCTTAAATTTTTCATTGTGACGTGCCATTCTGCCGTACCGAGAAAAAGTAATGTTTCTGATGATCAATTAAACACTTTATTTCCTTCCATTCTGTCGCTTCAAAGTGCCGGCAGAAAGAAAGTCTTTCATTTTCCATTGTGCCGTTCCATTCTGTCGTAGAGGGAAAAAGTGATTGTGTTATATTGTGATGCTGGTAAGCAGGATTGACTTTGATTGTGACGTAGCAAAGTGACGCTCTGATGAAAGACATGTTCATTCTGACGCACTTGATTGTGACGTTACAGGGTTAGGCTCTCTTCCATTCTGTCGCTTCAAAGTGCCGGCAGAAAGAAAGTCTTTCATTTTCCATTGTGCCGTTCCATTCTGCCGTAGAGGGAAAAAGTGATTGTGTTATGTGATGCTGAGAAGCAGGATTTACTTTGATTGTGACGTTGCAAAGTGACGCTCTGAAGAAAGACATGTTCATTCTGACGCACTTCATTGTGACGTTACAGGGTTAGGCTCACCCTTCCTTCCATTCTGCCGGTTCAAAGTGTCGGTAGAAGAAAATTCTCTCATCTTCCATTGTGTCGCTGCATTCTGCCGTAAAGAGGTAAAGGGACTGTCTTTCATTGTGACGTTGCAGCGTCGGTTCGAAAAAATATGGTCTTAAATTTGTCATTGTGTCGTTCCATTCTGCCGTACTGACAAAACAGGTACCTTGTATAGCAACTACCTCCAATTAGAAAGCAGGATTGGCTTTGATTGTGACGTTGCAAAGTGACGCTCTCAACAAAGACATCTTCATTCTGACGGACTTCATTGTGACGTTACAGGGTTAGGCTCAACCCTTCCTTTCATTCTGCCGGTTCAAAGTACCGGCGGGCAGAAAGAGAGAGAGTCTTTCATTTTCCATTGTGCCGTTCTATTCTGCCGTAGAGGGAAGAAGTCATTGTGTTATATTGTGATGCTGGTAAGCAGGATTTGACTTTGATTGTGACGTTGCAAAGTGACACTCTCAAGAAAGACATGTTCATTCTGATGCGCTTCATTGTCACGTTACAGGGTTAGGCTCACCCTTCTTTCCATTCTGCCGGTTCAAAGTGCCGGCAGAAGAAAACTCTCTGATTTTCCATTGTGCCGCTGCATTCTGCTGTACCGAGAAAAGGTAATGTTCCTGATGACAAATTGAAAAGTCAACTTCATTTCCTTCCATTAAGAAGGTGCAAAGAGCGTTGACAAAGACAGAGCTGTACTCTGCTGTACAAATATACTACTTTGAACCACATTGTGTTTCATTAATATGGCACTTGTACGGCTGAAAATAAGAGAATGGTGCAGGTTTTCCACCCTCTTATAGTCTCTCTCGTGCTTCCTTACATGAAGTATCCACCTTCGTCTGCAATCAGTCTTCAAACATCAACGGCCGGTTGAATTTCTCCTTTATTATATTCGCACGTGTCACGTGATCGACAACGTCTCGTGCGAATCACGTGACCCGTACGAAGATAATGGCGAAAATTCAACCGGCCGTTGATGTTTGAAGACTGATTGCAGACCGATCACCTCTTCACGGCAATGAAGCTATTTTCCGAACTCGATAAAAGCAGTCGACAGAAAGTGGGAAGGGGTTGTTTTGTTGCCGGATAGAGCCGTACGACCCATGGAGCAATGCTTTTCCGGAGTTTAAATGTAAGTTCAGTAAGAGTATTCATGGTGTAGTAGGAACGAACGAAGCACATCTTGCTATTTCAAATTGAGCATAAAACTGATGATGTCCCACAAACTTCAAACGTCCCAGAAATTGCTGCAAAGAACGTGAAGACAGGACGATTATATAGTGAAAAAGATTAGTTCAGCCCGACGTCATCACAAATGGCGTCTCGTGTGGAACATAAGAACAAGTATTCAGAGATGCGGTCAATGGCTTGATATTGCGCTTGGTGGTATGGTCAGATGTCTTCTTCGCAAAGTGATGGCAGGATCTGAGTTTTACATGTAGCACGATAATGGCATAAGCCTGGTGCTATTTAGGTGAACCAAGATGGCATATAGGAGAAATGATACCCCGTATTGATGCCTCAAAAAAGTCCTGCGATCTGTTTGTCAGAATTCTTTGAGAGTTTGTAATCAGTCAATCACGGCAAATTCCGTCTTTCCCATTTTACAATGATTGACACCAGGGGTAGACATATCATGCCGACTTGAATTCTGTATCAGTGTTTTCGTGACATATTTATTGCTTCTGTCTGCACTGGTCTGTTAACTGATACTCAGGTTACAGTTTGAGGTTGAAAGCGCGTTAACGGCGAAAAATATGGGAGCATTTCGGCATTTGCATACATTCATACAATGATGTCAGCACTGTGGCTGTTATTAACATGTAAATATTTCACTGGCCACGTTATTGCAGGCAATCAGATTACAAGATTGCTGATTATAGAGAGATTCCTGAATATTGGGTGGAGACTATTGAACAATGAAGTACTACACGATGTTCAGAAAAAATATACGGAGCTAATCAACACCGTTTTCCCGTTTTATGTGTCGAATATTCTTTCATTATTATCTCACGTACATCTTCGAATAACTCTTTCGTCGTAGTATACGGGGACATCCCTAACCTTGATGGTATTCAATCATCGATAATCAACACTGAACTGCATGCGTCTATCATTTGTGGACACCACTGGTCCTTATAATCTACGAGACCATGAAGGACCCACACTGAGCTGACGTGAGTGGACGGGGGGAGGGGGCTGGGTTGAGGAACCCTTGCTTCGAGTGTCACCAAAATTATTCCTGGGTTCGGACATTAACTCTTTTCAAGAGATAATAATATCTCTTGTAAAAATTCAGCCCTTTGCTCTGTTACTGTTACAGAATGGTTGTTATCTAGTCTGGACTACTTGAACTGACGACAGTATAAGGAATTATAGACAAATTTATGTTTACTTCTACACGACTCAACTACATGTTAGACAGAGGCTCAGTCATATGAATAATAGTAAAAAGTAGTCGAAAGTCGAAGTGTCACAGATTAATTAGTCCTTTATCAAATTAACAAAAGATACACCCTCTCACGCAATATCCCATGCACTTACTAGTAACAATGACGGTGTTATACGAAACGTCAATCCGTCTGACTCAGTGAGGTTGATCTGACCCACCGGGAACAAATTATTACATATAAATCGATACACATACTGGCTATGTACAAATTCCCGGTGACGGGGCTAATAGCCACAGTGGAATAGAGATAACATAGTGACTCCATAACGAGGGCTACGTTATGTTATGTCGACAATCTCACGTTCAGCTATTACCATATTGGCGGAACTTAGCCTCTCACAAAGAACGCACAAAAAGTCACCCGTGGGGAGCGTATTGCGATCACGTAGTGAGGCGGCTATGAAATAGTACCTTTAATAATCGAACGATTCGGTCGCATTTTATTATGAAATGAAGTTAATTTTAATAATAAGTACATAATACATTCAGATTATACAAAACTATTTTTATGTTTAGCAGAATAATAGTAGTTGGTGCCGCGGGAGTAGTGTATAAAGGGCAACTAAAGTCAACTTTCACCCGGATGTAACTATGACGTCACAACTGTATGGTTTGTAACGAGGCTTTTGATTGGTTGAATTGTAAGTGTGAGGGTGAATTTGATTGGTTGAGGTGTCGTCCCTGTTGTAAAGCAAGATGGTGGGTGTCGGCCCTGTTGTAAAGCAAGATGGCGGCTGTCGGCCATGTTGTAAAGCAAGATGGCGGCGTGGTTCGGGCATGTTCGGGCATGTTCGGGCAAAAAAAAAAGTTCCGGCAAAAAAAAAAAAAAAAAAAATGTATTCATGCGCGGTGATGCGGTTTGGCCGTGGTTTTGGCGGTGATTCGGTCTCGGGAAAAAGCTTCCGCGGAGGTAGTCCCTAGATAAAATGGTCCGATGGGGTCGAGTGAGGTATCAAAGTGAAGGTTAGGTGAAGGAGCATCTAATGGGCTGGGTGTGGGGTTGAAATATCGTCATTCTGCGCATGCGCGGCGGCCGAAGGGTATGAAAATAGCCTTTTTGGAGCTAGGGGAGCCCCTAAGGGTCCGATGGGGTCGAGTGAGGTATCAAATTGAAGGTTAGGTGAAGGGGCATCTGATGGGCTGGGCGCGGGGTTGAACTATCGGCATTCTGCGCATGCGCGGAGGCCAAAGGGTATGAAAATAGCCTTTTTGGAGCTAGGAGATGGACTACTGGTCCAGTGGGGTCGAGTGAGGTATCGATGTGAAGCATTCGTGAAGGGGCATCTGATGGGCTGGGTGTGGGGTTGAAATATCGGCATTCTGCGCATGCGCGGTGGCCCAAGGGTATGGAAATAGCGGTTTTGGAGCTAGGGAGTCCCTAATGGGCCAATGGAGTCGTATGAGGTATCAAAGTGAAGCATTCGTGAAGGGGCATCTGATGGACTGGGTGTGGGGTTGAACTATCGGCATTCTGCGCATGCGTGGTGGCCCAAGGGTATGGAAATAGCCGTGTTGGAGCTAGGGGAGCCCGTAATGGACCAATGGGGTCGAGTGAGGTATCAAAGTGAAGCATTCGTGAAGGGGCATCTGATAGGCTGGATATGGGGTTGAACTATCGGCATTCTGCGCATGCGCGGTGGCCCAAGGGTATGGAAATAGCCGTGTTGGGAGCTAGGGCAGCCCCTAATGGACCAATTGGGTCGAGTGAGGTATCAAAGTGAAGCTTATGTGAAGGGGCATCTGATGGGCTGGGTGTAGGGTTGAACTATCGGCATTCTGCGCATGCGCGGTGGCCCAAGTGTATGAAAATAGCCGTGTTGGGATGTAGGGGAGCCCCTAATGCACCAATGGGGTCGAGTGAGGTATCTAAGTGAAGCATTCGTGAAGGGGCATCTGATGGATTGGGTGTGCGGTAGGAATATCATTCTGCGCATGCGCAGATGCAATACGGAGGTCTCGTCCAATCAGAAGCGAGTATTTCAAATCCGTCCCAGAGCTCTCGTCCAATCAGAAGCGAGTATTTTGACCCGGTGCATTATGGGACATATCCAAGATGGCGGCACGTGTGTTCAAGATGGCGGCACATCCGTTGTCGAAAACTGGCCATTTTGTCGGATGTGGTCACTCAGTGTCGAAAACTGGACC
>JAVTVY010025181.1:0-10303 GCA_036873755.1 Hanleya hanleyi | reverse complement strand
AGAAATTTATGAACAGGGACATTGTATGGTGGCTGATATCTGCCATGTATCATCGTACTATCGCCCTATTTTTACTGGAGCGATGGTACGATGGTACGATGGCCCGATGGTACGATGGAGGAATTTTCATCGTACTATCGCATCGTGTCATCGTGTCATCGTATCATCGCATCGTGCCATCGTACCATCGCAACGTACCATCGTACCATCGCGTCGTGCCATCGTACCATCGCATCGTGCCATCGCATCGTACCATCGCTCCAGTAACGAGACATCCTGAAGGATCTTGGCGCCCACCATTGTCCGATAATTGTAAGCTAATGACAAGAGGATCTTTTTGTCCCTTGTTACTAAGACGATTGAGTTGTAATTTTGTTTACAGAATTTTGAATCTGAGCGAAAAAAATCGAAAAAGGGACACTGGAAAACACCAAGATATAATCTTTCTAAGTTTCACGAGTTTCAAGATTTCTAGAAACTGTACTTATGTCGGTTGCTATAGTACAAGAGAAATGAGCAAAGTTAATATAAAAGTGAATGTACATGTACGGAGGATCCTTCGTCTTCATTTTGTAGTATTTTTATTTTATTTTTTTGCACGTGTCATCATTGGGTACTGGAAGCGAAGAAAAATCTATTTGACACTTTGGCATACTTAAGATTTTATAATTAGGAACGAATGCTAATTCTGTTCGGTTTACTGGACTAGTGTGAGATATCTCTTTTAAGATACCATGCTCGAAAATAGTAAGATGGTACAATACTTAATACTGAAGGGATCCGGTCCGCGCAGTACTGTTGAAACTTCGAATTTGAAAGTATCTGAATCCTGATTATCTCCCTTGGATCGAAACATGCAGTAGTCTACAGTTGTCGAGTTGTGACATTGTGTCACAAGAGTGACGTCCCTTCATGTAGCTGACCCGCCGGCAGATGAAAGGGTGGGGCAATTCACTTGCAACTGCATGGGCTAAAGAAAACTGATTTAAAATTTGAAGAAATACATTTTAATTCCGAATTATTTGAACTCCTTGATATGGAAGGTGAAGATATGGATATTCTCTATAGTCAATATATAGAATATGCCCCACCGTTTGATCCATCGACTCTTGTGATGCAACAGCTGTCACAACTCGGGAATACCGTATTAATTGGATTTTCGAATCGGACCAAAAAGGCATCTTGCACAACTAGGCCCCATGTGGGATCTTGCACAAGTGGGCCACAAGGGGAATCTGTGTACCAAATTTGAGGAAGATCCATGCAGTACTTCTTGAGAAATCACGATAAAGTTTCATTGGGAAATCCAAGATGGGCGCCTGGTGGCCATACTGGATTTTCGAATCCGACCAGAAAAGGTAGTAGAAAAGGTAGATCCATGTAGTAGTTCCTGAGAAATCGCAGTGGGCCTGATGGACATATTGGATTTTGGAATCGGACCAGAAAAGGGATGTTGCACAACTGGACCACAAGGGCAACCTGTCTACCAAATTTGAGAAAGATCCAGGCAGTACTTCCTGAGAAATCACTATAACAAAGTTTCATGGGGAAATCTCAGATGGCCGCCATTTTCAATTGAACCGAAAAAGGTACCCTGCACAACTAGATCATAAGGTGTACCAAATTTGAGAAAGATCCATGCAGTACTTCCTGAGAAATTGCGGTAACAAGGTTTCATGGGGAAATCCAAGATGGCTGCCTGGTGGCCATATTGGATTTTCGAATCGGACAAGAAAGGGTTTCTTGCACAACTAGATCCCAAGGGGAACCTGTGTACCAAATTTGAAAAAGATCCATGCAGTAGTTCCTGAGAAATCGCGGTGACAAGGTTTCATGGGGAAATCCAAGATGGTTGGCTGGTGGCCATATTGGATTTTCGAATCGGGACCAGAAAAGGTTTCTTGCACAACTAGACCCCTAGGGGAACCTGTGTATCAAATTTGAAAAAGATTCATGCAGTAGTTCCTGAGAAATCGCGGTAACAAGGTATCATAGGGAAATCCAAGATGGCTGCCTGGTGGCCATATTGGATTTTCAAATCGGACCAGAAAGGGATTCTTGCACAACTAGATCATAAGGTGAACCTGTGTACCAAATTTGAGAAAGATCCATGCAGTACTTCCTGAGAAATCGCGGTAACAAGGTTTCATGGGGAAATCCGAGATGGCTGCCTGGTGGCCATATTGGATTTTCGAATCGGACCAGAAAGGGTTTCTTGCACAACTAGACCCCAAGGGGAACCTGTGTACCAAATTTGAAAAAGATCCATGCAGTAGTTCCTGAGAAATCGCGGTAACAAGGTTTCATGGGAAAATCCAAGATGGCTGCCTGGTGGTCATATTGGATTTTCAAATCGGACCAGAAAGGGTTTCTTGCACAACTAGACCCCAAGGGGAACCTGTGTACCAAATTTGAAAAAGATCCATGCAGTACTTCCTGAGAAATCGCGGTAACAAGATTTCATGGGGAAATCCAAGATGGCTGGCTAGTGGCCATATTGGATTTTCGAATCGGACCAGAAAGGATTTCTTGCACAACTAGACCCCAAGGGGAACCTGTGTACCAAATTTGAAAAAGATCCATGCAGTAGTTCCTGAGAAATCGCGGTAACAAGGTTTCATGGGAAAATCCAAGATGGCTGCCTGGTGGTCATATTGGATTTTCAAATCGGACCAGGAAAGGTTTCTTGCACAACTAGACCCCTAGGGGAACCTGTGTACCAAATTTGAAAAAAGATCCATGCAGTAGTTCCTGAGAAATCGCGGTAACAAGGTTTCATGGGAAAATCCAAGATGGCTGCCTGGTGGCCATATTGGATTTTCGAATCGGACCAGAAAGGGTTTCTTGCACAACTAGATCATAAGGTGAACCTGTGTACCAAATTTGAGAAAGATCCATGCAGTACTTCCTGAGAAATCGCGGTAACAAGGTTTCATGGGGAAATCCAAGATGGCTGCCTGGTGGCCATATTGGATTTTCGAATCGGACCAGAAAGGGTTTCTTGCACAACTAGACCCCAAGGGGAACCTGTGTACCAAATTTGAAAAAGATCCATGCAGTAGTTCCTGAGAAATCGCGGTAACAAGAATTGTTTACGGACGGACTGACGACGGACGGACGACGGACGGACGGACGACGGACCACGGACGAAAAGTGATTTGAACTAAAATAGTGGTGGGCTAAAAATAGGGCGATAGTACGATGATACGACATGGCAGATATCAGCCACCATAACATTGATAACTGGAAGATTGTTAACTGAGGATGTTGCGTGGGATATTGTTTCCGTCCATACCTGGAGGTATATGAAATGGACAATACCGTATGACTTCACTAGATGATACATGATACCATGAAGCTGGCTGAAAAGAAGCCTGATGCATACGCGAAATGCGTACCCATCTTCTGGGGTCGGCTTACAGATAATGTGTTCATGCAACCAAACCCCTTTCTCTTTTCTTTGGGGAACGTTTCTATGGGTAAACAAAGCATCACCGACAGACCTTTTGTCCTCTGGCAACACGTATCGTCGTCATAGCGCAGATTAACGGAAAAATTGGTTAATGCATGTTTGGACATATGAGTGATATCTTTATTATATCCTGCAAACCTGGCTTGAATTACCCCATCCCGCACGTTACTCATTGGCCCCGGATCACTCTATCTGAAACAGCATTTCGTTTTCATCATCTCTGTCTCGTTGTCGATACAGAGATATAGAGAAACATGATGGAATATTTCCTCAATTACCATGAGAGAATAACGTGCTCCGCTGCCAATATAGCCTTGTTTTGATGTTAACATGCACACTGGCATCTTTAGCAGTACGAGTGTCTGGTGTCATTCCGTTCTCAACATCTCTGTCTCGTTGTTGATACAGAGATGGGAAAAACATGAAGAAAAATTGAATTTTGCTTCGCCCAATTAGCGTGGGAGGATAACCGCCTCGCTCACAATATATCTCCTTGTTGATGGAAACATGGACGCGCAAATGCAGGTGATGGCAACATGTACGCGCAAATGCAGGTGATGGCAACATGCACGCGCAAATGTAGGTGATAGCAACAAATACGCGCAAATGCAGGTGATGGCAACATGTAGGCGCAAATGTAGGTGATGGCAACAAATACGCGCAAATGCAGAACGACGTCTTCAGAAGGTCAAGTCTCTGGACTTTTCGACCAGATTAATCCAACGATAATAAAGTAAAAAATACATAGAGCTCACGATATGATTCGGGTCTTCCATCATATAGTATGCTATTTTAATCGTTTCACCGATCATTCCATGTTCAGAGATGTACAACTATAAAACGCCAAACTCGATTACAGATCGGTGAAACGGTTAAGACTGATTGGACGTACACGAACGACCGTATTGATAGTTGTGCAGCATTATCCCTTTATTATCCAAAGATCTTAAAGTCGGAGAAAAAAGGGAATATAATTTTCTTGAGATGTACTTGTCAAATTTACTAATAATTCAAGAATTTTAATGGTGTCGTTTAACCTTTTAAGTGGTCGATCGGCTAGACCTACTCAGGTCAGAATGTGACATGAACCCCAAGAAAAACCAACATGATTACTGGCGTCGCAAAACTAGACCCACAATGATTTGTATAGATGATAATGTCTCGAAGACGAAAAGTCCAATAGTAGAATCTCGCCATATGCAAAAATTAAACGCAATATTAAGAATTAAACGGCAACGATGCCGGAGTACTCACAAGAAGTAGACAACCCCCCCCCCCCCCGACGAATCTACATGTAGTTTCTGATGATTTGTATCCCAGCCACGCTTCTCTTGTAGAGAGTAGTATACCTAAACAGGCTAGTTTCCTGCAAGAGAGAATCGGTCAACAGTGTTCAATGATGCCGACAAAAAGAAGACATGCCAAAAAATATCCCTATTGCTGATCAATATTCATAATCCATATGATTTTCGTTGTAAAGTCGTTATCTAGATAATGATTTATTTGTCACGCTTTGGTTGCGTCTGGTCATATGAAAATCATGAGGATATTGAAGTACATGGGTTCAGACGGCCCACAGACCCAGGTTAAGCGCAGTTAGACATAAGTTACGAAACGTAACGCCATAGATCTTGCACTCTACGCTCGTATTTTGCTATCAGCATGCGATATTATTTGCCTTTGAAAAACTTTGATTGGAGGCGACCTGCCTGTTTGATCAATTTCTGCAATACGTTTTCGTGATGTTGATTAAAATCGTCACATTTACAACGGATCTAGCTAATGCGACTATGCAACTCCTAGGTTAGGGTTAGCATACGATATCGAAATTGTAATCCTCTCCCTTGTCATAAAGTCGACGAGAGAGCAGGCCGGTTTCATTTGTATAGAGATATGGGTCTAAATCTGATGATCTGTTTGGGTTATCTCTAGTTTCCTTGAAATCTGGAGAAGGTACACTTACTTGACCCGCTTAAAGGGCTGATATAACTTTAAACATTGAAGCCCATAAACCTATCATGGAGATGGATATGATGACGGTATTTTCTCCCATTATCGAATGTTTATTACACGTTTTATCTCTCTCTTCTCTTATTTCCTATAATAATAATTTGTATCGACAAATATTTATTGAAGATTCCCATGGACGCCATCTTGGATTTGCAGGTGATGGTTTGCATGGACACTTATGCAGGTTGATAGTTCAGCTCTCAATTCGCGATATCAAATAGCAGTAAAATTCGCGCAGCGCGCTACAGTGGGTGCCAACACCCCCCTAAGGTGAGAACATGTCGGTTCCAGATATAAACACTAAGTTGCCCAATGTACGTTATTCTGCCATATTTATTGCTTCCATCGCAAAGTGTAAAACCCTGACATTATATGGAGTCATGCTACTGGTGTCCTCATGCTTTGGATTCTTTCAAGTTAGCACATTGAAATCGCCCGAGAGAGTGGTTGGATAATGGAGTCGATCGAATCGGATCCTAAAGCCCCAATATGTTTTATAGGGGAGGTGGCATGAATATGGCGCGCAAGATCCTGGGATGCTTACAGACTTGACTCGACCCCCTCATAGAAGATCATTACCGTCCTCCTCCCGAGAATACGAATAATATCAATATACATTAGTGAAAAGATGTCTGACGATGATATAGTGGGACGGTAAAAGGGAAATGACACCGGCAAGTCGTATGGTACACGTTCTGTCGGAACTCAGGAGTCAGATTGGGTTTTGGTACTTAACCACCATGAAATATAACCACCTTACAATTATATGACTCCTACGTGACTGTCTATCGAAGTCCGGAATTTGACATTGGCATAATAGCCCAAACCACTGTCTACAAAAACAGCTGAGAAAACCGTGGTCAGTTGATTTCCAAAGTGAATTTCTTACATGGTTCCCACCATCATTAGCTACATAAACACAGAATGTTCAGCAACAGACGTATCACATCAAATCTGGCTAGCAACCCGGTCTATTATTCTGCAGAAAGTTTTATTTCCTCAAGTTAGTATCATCAGTTAGTAGCCAGAACAAACAGACAAATGTGATTCGGGTGCAAATGAAAATCCATGTTCAATTGACGTCTAAGTCTGCGAGTTCTAAAGAAAGCCAACTCACCGATTGGCGTGAAGCTAGGGAGCTTAACACAATCAAGGCTGAAAGGTAAATATTTCCGCAGACACACCAATGCTTCAATGTGAATTCTTGATTCCGTGACAATAGGCTAACGTCTATATAATTTGTAGGACTCCGTTCGTCATCGGATCTCTACATCTCTGGTGATTAGTTTCGTAGCCGATTGTTAATGATTTGAAGATTACCAAAGCCTGTCCTTCACTGTTGATTGTGTAGATGTAACGGATGGGACATACCAATCGATGACAGTCAATGTGACGGGAATCATGAGAAATCGTCCTCTCGATCACTATACATGTAGAAGGCTGGAGAGCGTATATCTGAAAATGTGCCTCACATGAATTACAAGCGTCTAGTCCGTCATTCATAATCCAGCCGTCGTCCATTAGAGAATATCCCGGTCCATAATCCAAAGACCTATTCCATTTTCCATATAACAGTATTAGCACCTAATTCAAAAAGACAATCACAGTATACATAAACATAGGCTTGTTTCCTGCAAGAGAGAAGCGGTCAACAGTTTTCAATGATGCCGGCAAGACATCATGATGTTCCAAAAATATCAAATCCGTATCGCTGATCAGTATTCTTAATCCATAATATTCGTTGTAAAGTCGTTATCTAAGAATGATGTATCTCAGTCACGCTTTGAGAGCGCAATGAGAGCGCGGCTCCGATACTAAGGCAACGCCCGAGAATCCTCTGTATTCCCGGTTCTGAATATCAGGTGCCGAGAGTAGCTTTCCTGCAGAGAAATGTAGTTGCTTTTTAGCCGCCTGATGTCGTTAATTTTTCACATCTTTTGCATATCGCTCCAATTCACAAGTGTGATAAATAAACTTATGCATGCCATTTAAATGTTCACGGTTTTTGTTTCAAATTCCATGATCGTATCAACTTACTTTTCGATTAGAGAAGTCCTAAATCCACACTCACAAACATTCCACTATTGGACTGTTCATGGGAGACAGTTCCTCCGTGTACTAGTGTTCTGAACAATAAATGACATATTATAAACGTTATGCAAATAAGTACATCCACTATAGAATACAGGCGTCTAGTCCGTCATTCAATGTTCAGCCGTCGTCCATTAAAGAATTTCCGCGGCCATAATCCGAAGAGCTAATTCAAATAATAACATTAGCACCAAAATTAAAAGGATAAATCATGGCATACATAAAACTAGGTTAATTTCCTGCAAGACAGAAGCGAGCAACAGTTTTCAATGATGCCAGCAACATCCCATGATGTTCCAAAACTATCAAATCCGTATCGCTGATCAGTATTCTTAATCCATATACGTTGTAAAGTCGTTATCTGGTGTATGATGTATCTCAGTCACATCTTGATTGTGATTGTTCATATGAACATTTCGAGGATCTTGAGATATATAGGTTAATACAGCTTCTAGCCCCGAGTTAAGCGGAATTGAACACAAGTTACGAAACTTATCGCCGTAGATCTTGCACGCTACACTCGTATTTTGCTATCAGCATGCGATATGTATCGCCAAATTTGAGAAACTTCGAATGGAGGCGTTTGATAATATAGCCCCATTTTAAAAAATTCTGCAATAATGTTTTGTGACGTTGATTGAAACCGTCACACTTAACACAGGATATAGCAAATGCTACTAGGCGAGATATGTATACGCCATATGCAGGTCCCTCTGGTATATTGCTGTCCAGATAGGGATAGTTTACGATGTCGAAATCATCTCTTTTGTCGTAAAACCGATGAGGGAGAAGGACCGCTTCATTTTTATAGAGATATAGTTCGAAAACATGTGCCGATAGGACCATCTGTAGTTTCCTTCAAATCCAGTGCAGGTGGATATATATTCTTCACTGCGTCATCCATATAGCGATTCTATGCAGCAAGAAAATCGTCTATATTCCGTTTGGTGAATGAGAAGGAGCGGGATTTGAAGTAATCTGTTTTGAAAGCATCTGCATATAGTCGTATGGATAAGAGAACAGATATAGGTCAGCCAAAAGGGGTGCACAAATTAGTACCCACTGGAATATCTATATGCTGTTGATACATAGTATTGCCAAATTTCACATAGATATTATTAATGAGAAATTCGAGCAACTGTATAAACAAAGAAACGCCCCATGAATGATATGCAGTGTACGTAGTAGAGATAAAGAATGCTTTATGGCTTCTGACATTAATATATCGGCGAAAACTTACAAGTAGCTTTTGCTATGGAATAAAGGGCTGGAATCTTACCCTCGTCCTCAGGTATTGTTTGTGCCAATAACGCATGGGGCACTCGCACTTTAATTTAAGTTAATCCCTGAACAATGCTACTTGCCTTCTTGTGTGCGACATGTGTCTGGCCGCATGAGCTCCGGTTCGTCAAGCTGGGCGCCTCGCTATGTCTTTAAACCTGAATATGTTTTCAATCGATGATAAGTGGTGTATATTCGACTTGAAGTTGCCACAATTATCCTAAATGTAAGCTTGTTGGTCGTTTCTTGAAATAGTAGGAATATTTGATCAATATTGTCATATTTACACCTGTTATCAATAGTTGAAAAAACCCGCTCCTTGTTATAAACATAAGGGAGAGATCATGATAACGAGCCGGAGCTCATGCGATGGCCCACGTACAGTGCACCTATTCCCGAGGCAAGACACCATTGTCCAAGGATTAATGTGAAAAGGGCAGATTATCTATCCCACGGAGCCTGCTCTCACACACACCCGCATGCCATCTATTCCATAGAGATCAACTACATGTAAACCGCTCAAACACCGTACTGTCGTTTGGGGCTATTTTATCGTACACAAATAATACATTGTACGTTAGACTCCGAGCTTCGTGTGAATGTATGAGTATCTAACAGTCGCACTGGGAAGATAAATTAGTGATTACTTAAAACCAGAGCAAAATATAATCACTGATCAACAGATATACAAAATTCGGCCGGTAAACATTTTTTGATTGGGTAATTCTCAAATTTGAGCTATGTCGCATGTATGATAGAGACAAAAAATAACTAAAATCTTTATAACTTAACAAAAATCGAGGTGAGAAGAGAGGGAGCCAGATGTACTTTGGAGGTGGACCATCAATGACCACTGGAGGATTAAAACTAATGTAGCATTTTTAATGATACGTCATTTGACTCTAAGGTATAACTTTTATCTTCAATAATATTAAAGGAGCGGTCCGGGCTATGATCTTTGAATTGTGACAGTACATGAGAGCGACACTGTAGAAGAAAGACTGAGAGGACTGTTACACTGTAGGAGCGATATGTAAGAGGTGGGAAAAATTGACGAGGATTGGCGACCAAAAAACATCCATATGACTCTACAGGAAAGCTTCCCTACGCATCTCGCATTGAGACCCGAGAATACGGTGAATTCTCGGAAGTAGCCTTAGTATCTCAGCTGCGCTTTTATGGCTGCTGTTCATGTGAAGACTATGAAGAGAGTGACTGTTGTGGGGTGAGAAAGGTGTGGAGTGACGAAGGTGTAGAAATTTTAATCCGATATTTGCGTGATTTTGCAGTTCTATCTAAATACGGCAAAGTCGTCTCGGCTGCAATGTCCAGTTCTGAATACCCTAGAAAGGATTTGTTATCCTGACAATTTTCTTTTGAGCTGAATCGAAGTTGTGTGAAGAACCCCCGAAACGGAAATGTTGGTCTGTACAGTTGACTGTTTAGTTA